>OY829538.1:35368079-35605433 GCA_963691705.1 Viola odorata
GTGTTTTACTTTTTAATTTCTATTGAACTTGTTGTTTTAACCCTTCTCGCATTGAGGACAATGTGCAGCCTAAGTGTGGGGAGGGATTTACTTGTTATGCTTTCAGTTTTTAATTTGCATGGTCGCATGTTTATTTTCTTTGCTTGTTGTATGACTGCATGTTTTGTGAAACTTCAAAGAATTTTTGGATTTTTAGGAATTTTTCCACTGCCCTATTTTAAAACCCTCATAATTGACATACAATTTTGACTTCTGATGCATAGAAGAACTCGTCATTCATTACATTTATGCCTGACCTTGTACATTTTGACTTGCTTGCCCTTATAACTAATCTAGGCCTAGACAACAGTAGTCACAATTAGCACCCAATGAGCGCATTGAGCTTCATGCCTTATTTATTCATGTGTGATTTAATGCTTAACTAGGCACTAGCTAGGTTTGCATGAAATCCCTGGGTATAGGCACCATTAGACGGGGGAAAGCAATGAAACGACGAAGAGACTTTACAATTTTTCTTTTTTATCTATTTTTCTCTCTTTCTCTATCTTATCGTCTTTTTACCTTTTCCTGCCCTCGACTCCCATCCTCTCCTTGTTTTCTCTTCTAACCACTTGAGCCTTTTCTTTGATCCTTCTTTGGCAGGTGAGTAACACTCTTCAGTAAGAACGATAAGGGCTAGACGTAGAAGAAGACAAGTGTGGGGAAGACAAAGAACCCAAGTCAAGATGTAGAAAGCAGATTTAGGGCAAGAAAGAGCAACTGCTGGAATCAGAAGTTTAGGGCAAGACAGTAACATGAGATTTCTTCCTCACCCCAACAAAACTTAAGTGTGGGGAAGTGAAGTCAAAGTATCAAGCCTAGACGTTAATCGCTCAAAGAAGAAAATTTCTAGCTACAACTCCTAGAATGTAAAGAGGTGAGCCGAGGAAGAAATATTTGTGCCTACTTCTATGTTAAAAAAGAAAAAGAAAAAAAAGAGATTTATAAATAAATTCAAATGAAATCAGAGCAGGCACAGCAAGCAGCGAAGCAACAAAAGGCCACTAGCTCAGCCCTAGAAAAAGATGAAGATTTCCCCCGCAGAAGAATGCAAAAGTCGTCGCCTAGCACTCGCTATCGCGCCCTCTCCAGACGGTGTTACTCACCGACTCGTTCCCTTTCCAGCCAAGGAATCCTCCACCTCCAGATTTATCTTCTCTTCCTTTCTTTTCTTTTATTTTCCCCTTCTTTTATCCTTTACTTCTATCTTCATCTTTTTCTTTTATTTTCCTCTTTTCTCTCTTCCATTCGTACCCACCCCTGCATCACCTTGCTATTTTTCTTTTAATTTAATTTTATGCAAAGTCTTCTCTGATCGCTAGATTACCCTCGCATGTGTACTATGTACTCGGATTGATATGTGTCGCACCCCTTTTTTAGATTTTTTACGCGACTCGAGTTTGGGACGAGATGTAAGACGAAATTGGACTCATCTCACATGATGCAATGAAGTCGCCACCCTAATTTTGTTTCTAGGTTTAGGGAACCTAAAGTCATGGAATAAAAATAAAATGCTAAGGCAAAATGGGTCTAAACCCGAGAATAGTGTTTCGTGGTTGTATTATGGACTGGGGAAGGTGTTAGGCACCCGAGTCACATCCTAAAAAGGTTACCGGATAATGAGGTGTTTAAAATCATGTTTGAAAGATAAAAATTCCTAATTTAGTGATCATGCCCAATAGATGAATTAAATCTAACATTCCTAAATAATCATGCATACGATTATAAAAAAAAGTTAAAATAAAATAAATAAAAGGGAGAGAACTTGTACTTGTTGGAGGAACATGCACTGATTCACCCTACAAAATGAGATTATTAGTACGAGTAATAAATGATCGAAATAGATAAATATTTGACAATTTATTGCATAAGAGACAATTTTAACAATTAAAAGCAAGCGGAAAATAAGTATTCAAGCATTCAGAATCATGCAAAAATAATTAATTACACAGTAAAAGCAGACGATAAATCGGTACGAAAGAAAATATGCAATGGGCCGAAATTTTACTCGGAACCGGTACGAGTACGAACGGGTAAAGCGATAAAAATGCGAAAAAACTGTGGACTAAAATTTAAATGACATTAAGCGTAAAAATAAATAACAGATTGACGAAAATAGATGGAAGTATGATTTTAGAAAATTGATGTTTAAGAAATGTGGAAAACACTTTGATGAAAAATTAAAGATCAAAAATCGGGTAGCAATAGTCGCCCCCTCTTTACTGTCTTATCAAAAAATGAGGTGTAACCGAGATTTTTGATGACCAGTAAAGATGGTTGATATCATGCCAGCGATGGTTTTGAAAATAATGCAGAATTTAAATGCAGACTTACCTAGGAGCGGGGGATTGGTAAATTCTGATCTGGGCGAGGGTAGTACTTGTAGTCCCTTTGCTGGTGCTGAAAACGTAAAATCCACTTGGACGTTGTTGACCACTGGGATGCTGATGCAGAAAACGTAAAATCCACTCGGACGTTGCTGTCCACCAGGATGCTGATGTAGAAAACTAAATTTTATATCCGAACAGGGACACCGCAATTGTCGGACATCGATGCAGAAAATGTAATTTGAGCTCCGACGAGGGTAGTACTCGTAGTCCGTCACTCCGGTGAGGGTGTAGTCTGTTGTTGTTGATGCAGAAAAGTAAACTCAGCTTCGACGAGGGTAGTACTTGTAGTCCGTTGCTGTTGATGCAGAAATGTAAACTTTACGAATGTAAACTTTAATAGATGTAAACTCCACTCAGGCGTTGCTGCCCCTAAGACATTGATGCGGAAGTTGATGCTGAAATCCTTTCGGACACTGCTGCCCGTCGGATGTCGATGCTGAAATCCTTCCAGACGCTACTGTCTATCGGATGTCGATGCTGAAATCCTTCCGGACGCTGCTTCCCGTCGGATGTCAATGATGAAATCCTCCCGGACGCTGCTGCCCGTCGGAAGTCGATGCTAAAATCTTTCCGGACGCTGCTGTCCGTCGGATGCCATTGATGAAATCCTTCTGAACACTGCTACCCGTCGGATGTCGATGATGAAATCCTTCCGGACGCTGCTGCCCGTCGGATGTCGATGCTGAAATCCTCCTGGACGCTGCTGCCCGTCGAATGTCAATGATGAAATCCTCCCAGATCAGTTGCCCGTTGGATGTTGATGATGAAATCCTTCCGGACGCTGCTGCCGGTCGGATGTCGATGATGAAATCCTAAAATCCTTCCGGTTGCTGCTGCCCGTCGGATGTCGATGATGAAATCCTTCCAGACGCTGCTGGCCGTCGGATGTCGATGATGAAATCCTTCCGGAAGTTGCTGCCCATCAGATGTCGATGCTGAAATCCTTCCAGACGCTGCTGCCCATCGGATGTCAATGTTGAACAGTAAACTCACGTCCGTGCGAGGCTATCGCTCTCCGGACCCTGGTGGAAAATAAAAATGTCGGTCCGTGCGGGGCTATCGTTCTCCAGACGATGGTATGGACTTACGAAATTTAAAGACATGAAGATAGAATGTATGTGGGGATATTTAAAGATAGGCTGTGGGGATGTGACTTTCAAAATGTTTTAAAAGACATGTTGTGGGACGTGACCTTCACAATGTTTAAAAGACAGGATGGGAGGGGCATGACCTTTCACATCATTTAAAAAGACAGGATGTGAGGGACAGGACCTTTCACATCATTTAAAAAGACAAGATGTGAGGGACATGACCTTTCACATTATTTAAAAAGACAAGTTGGCAAGTGGGTGACCAAGTCACCGCACGACATGACTGAAAAATGGACGACCAAGTCGTCACACCAACACGGGTGACCAAGTCACCGCACAACTAGAAAGTGGACGACCAAGTCATACACCAACATGGGTGACCAAGTCACAGCATGATATGACTGAGAAGTGGACGACCAAGTCGTCACACTAACATAGGTGACTAAGTCACCTCACGACCTGACTAAAAAGTGGACGACCAAGTCACCACACCAACATGGGTGACCAAGTCACCGCGACACAAAATAAGTTGGAAGTGAAGTGGTAACGTACCTTCATTCCTATGTTGATTTGATGGTGAGGGTGTGAACCGCCGCACAAAATGGATGGGGAGTGGTAACGTACTCCATTCGGGTATCGTGGTGATGGGGAAGCGTGATCCGTCGCACGAAGTTGATTGGGGAGTGGTAACGTGCTCCATTCGGGTGGTTGATCGGATGGATTTATTTGGCAGAGATTCTTGACAGTGTGAGATTCCACCGAAGCATATCTGTATCCTGCAAATAGGGTGGAAACAAACACGAAGCAACAACGGATGGAAAAAAGAAAGAGCAATTGACATAAGGGAAACAAGGAGATCAAATCATATATGTTGTATATGAAAGTATTCCCACACTACCCTAAGGTTTGCCCCCAGTATTTCATTGAGATAAAAATAACTTCCCTATCAAGAGAAGGTTCAACAAGCTTATGCATTTTTGGAGAACATGTCATCCAATTTTCTGTCACATGAGCATGCTCGATACAAGCCTAGAAAAGCATTTGCATCTTGCCCAGGAGATAACGATCTCAAGGATAAGACTTTTCCACATCATGTAGTCGTAAGCAATCCTCACCAGATATTGGTGTTTACGCTCACACTTAGAAACAAGGCTACGTGTCTACACTCATAAAAATGCAACAAACATAGCACAGAAGTCAGATTTGCAATGTCAATCCGAGTGAATAAACTTCAAATGAAGATGCACATGCATGGGCCTTCTAATAATTGAGAGGACTTTGCAAGGGAAAAGAAATGGAGTGGATAGAAAGAGAGGAAAGAAAAAGTCTGTTTAGAAAGGAGAATACTTTTTAGCAGAAGGTTTTAATGAGCAATGGTCAACTATGGTTGCTGCGAAGGCAAAGCGCACATCTTTCTTCGACCTTTGCTGGAGATGATCTCTTTTCCTTTTTGAGATCATTTTTGTTGTTGACGAAGTGCCCAAGTTCTTGAATCTTTACTGGGATACTTCTTCCTAATCGACTCGGGGGTACTGCACCTAAGTTCTGCAATCTTCATTGGGGATGACCTCTTTTTATTTTGAGATCATTCTGAGGGCAAAGCACCCAAGTTCTTCTACCTTCACTAGGGATGATCTCTTTTCCTTTTGAGATCATTTTGAGGGCAAAGCGCCCAAGTCTTTCGATTTTTTTTTGGGATAATTTTTCTATGGCGTTTTCAGAGCTGACTCTGGGTCCCTTTTTGCACTTGCTTCTGCTTTTGTTCTGTGAGAAAAGCGCCTAAGTCCCTATTTGAACACTTTTTCTTTTTTTTCTTTTTTTTTCTTTTCTTTTTTGTTTTTTTTTTGTTGTTTTTTTTTCTTTGCAAGCAAAGCAAGTATAGTTTTGTCTTGTCTTTGGCGGGGAACCTTAAGTCTTGATTTATTCGGCTCTTTTCCGGCGTCGATTGTCAGCAATCCTCGATGGTTTCTCTTTCCCTTTTCTTCTGCATCCCCCCTCCTACGGACTACGTTTGATGTGCACCTTACCTTCGGTTAACAACCTCAGTTGGGCACTGCTCATTATTTAGGGAAGTTTGAGTGGAAATGCAAGGCTTTACAAGCGGCTTAGAAAGAAATGAATGGAATAGAAAGCAAAGGCAAGTGTTTGAAGACAAAGAAATGAAATGAGTAAAGAGTAAAGACAAGTGTTTGAAGACAAAAGAATGAGACGGCCAAAAAACTTTGGAAGCAAAGAGCAAAGTCCAATGCCATCTTACAGCTATCCCTTGTCTAATGGTGCATGTACCCTAGATATTATGCAAATCTAACTAGCACTTAGTTTGGCATTTGCACACATGAAAGAAATAAGGCGTGAAGGCCCAAAGTGCTCACCGGGATGTGTTTATGACTGCTTACGTCTAAACATGTTGCAGATATAAGAGCTAGCAGGCGAGATCATGCATGTCATATAATTTTAAGTTGATACACAAGTTATCCTTGATGTAATAAAATGATGAACATGCTCTATCTGCGGAAGGTTTGAAAAATTTAGGGGTAGTGTGGATTTTATTCAAAGCATTTTGTTTACAAATTATAAAGCCAAAAGCTCTTAACCATTTTATAAACAAAACGTGAGGGCATGACCACTCATAAAATTTTATGAATAATTTAAACAGTTGCCCCCAATATGGGAGTGAATGCAGAATGATCGTATCATGACTAAAATTAAAAAGGTTGAGAAGAAAAGTGAACTTCTCTGGATATGTGCAGCAAGCAGCTAACGATCAGACAGGTTTATCAGCAAGGGATCGACCGTATGATTCTGATCCGGCATCATCCGTGCTAAAATTGGATGATAATATTGCTGCAAACATCTCTAATGGTTCCGCCATAGTCGATCACAACATCTCGAAGGATGGTTGTTAAGCTCTTGATGGTGTTTTATGATTGGACGACAACTCCTGGATGACTAGATGATGACTTCTTACTAGAAATGCACGATCTCTCTGTAAATTCCGTCTTGGGAACGCTGAATCGTTTCTGGACTTAGGCAGATCGCCAAGGAAAGATGAGCTCGAAATGAACCTTGAGACTGGTTGTTTGCAAAATGCACTGATATTTTTGCAAAGAAGCCAGCTCGGCGAGGCAGATGAAGAATCATCTTGGCATCTTTCTTGATTCGTTTCTTGGCTACTCGTGGTGAGGAGGCATCTTCCATGCTAGGGATAACCAATTTGCCATTGATCTGGTTTGTTCAAGAAGTATGACTTGAACATCATCTTGAGTGATGGAAGAGAATCCTTGGTCTGCTAAAGGTTCGAGGTGCCCTTGGGGAATCTAGCTTGTTGATTCTTTGCAGAGAAGTTCCAACATTCCATATTTTACAGGAAGGGATTGCGGCTGAAACGAGTGAATGTCATCCCATCGATTTCGTGCTTACTGGCTCACCAATTGGGAGATTGATCTTTGTCGTATGATCATTGTGTCTGTACACGAAGAGATCTTATTTGTGGTGATGAAAATCCAAACATGAAAGATTTGATCATGGTTGAGTCTTGAATTTGTGGTCAGGAGCCGTGTAGGGTGTGTGTATCGTCATATCAAAGAACAAGACCGCACTGAGTATGTTGAGTTCACTCCGGCGGTAGGAGGACTTCTCTGTCCTGTCGTGGTGATAAACTGAAGCAAATGTCGTGCCCTTGGGGAATGACGCAAAGAGCTCGTGGTTGCGAATTATCGCTCTCTATGCTTTGCCTCTCGGTAAAATGTGCTCAATCATTTCACCCGCTTGCCCCCACGTCTTGCGATATCTAAAATAAAAAGGAGAATTAAATAGTAAATTCCGAGGAAAAGATATTCCAAAGTCTTGATTTAACAAAAGTAGAAATACTGAAAAGAACACGTGGGTTGCCTCCCACGAAGCGCCCTAGTTTAAAGTCATAGGCTCAACTATGTACAAAAATATTGTGGGCATCGCCATAGAACGAATAAGTAGAATGGGTCCACCGTGGGCTGGGAGAGCGATCACTCAGGAGCTGGTGGTCGTGTGGGGTCCTTCGGCTAACCCTTCGAAGGAGATCCTTTTGTGCTTGACCAGGTAAAGAACCTTTTTCCTAAAGGCGGAGCAGTTTTCTAAAGTGTGACCTAGAGCTCCCATATGGTACACACATGTGACACCAGGATCGAACCCTTTTAGGCAAGGAGTTTGGAGAGGTCAGACTGGGGTTGGTACGATCTGCCCAGTTGCTACAAGATGTTCGTAAATTGCCCCAACTAGGGCTGGAAGAGGTGGCGGTGACTCCTTGTTCTGGTTGTTTGGGTTATCTGATGAGTTGTATGGTCTGGATTGTGTGGGTTGTGGTATTTGTGGCAGAGGCGACGAAAAAGGTCGCCCGCAACTAGGTCGGTGGGAGGCAAAGTTGACATCTTCCTCCATAATATGCACCCTCTTGGATGTTTCCTCTGGAGTGGAAATAACGATCCTTTTGGATTTAATTCCTTGTTCTACCCTCTCCGCCACTAGGACCATGTCAGAGAAGTTGCTGGACGGATTGGAGATGACATGAGTGTAGTAAAGAGCTTGGAAAGTGTTCACAAAAATGGATATGAGTTCCTTGTCGCTCAAAGGAGGAGAGATCCTAGCGGCTAGTTCTTTCCATCTCTGAGCATATGCCTTCACCGATTCATCGATTCTCTTCTCCAGGTTCTGCAGATCAGAACGGTCTGGCGCCACTTCTATATTGAACTTGTACTGCTTAAAGAAGGCGTCAGATAAATCCCTCCAAGTCCTGATCTTGATCCTATCCAGACCCATGTACCAAGTCAAGGCATGCTTGGCCAAACTCTCCCTGAATAAATGGATCAACAGAGGTTCATTATGTATCACCTATGACATCTTGTTGTAGTAGATTTTGAGGTAGGTCTTGGGCATTCAATCCAGTGTACTTCTCGAATTCCAGAATCTTGAATTTTGGTGGCATCGTAATTCCTGGTGCCATGCACATGTCAACGGGGCTTGTAGGGTCAAAGGGATCAGCTCCTTCCATAGCCCTTAATCTTTCTTCCAACAGGCTCAACTTGTCAAAACTCGTCATTTCCACTTTAACAGCGCTAGAACTAGCATCTAGCGGACGCCCCACGGAAACCACTGGTTGTGTCAGAATACCCTCCGGAGGTTGCGTTCCGAAGGATAAAGGAATTGTGTCCTGGGTGGAATGGCCCTAAGGCGGGAAGAAACACTGAGATTCCGAGCGGACGATGGAATGACTCTGCGGCGGGAGGAAATACTGAGATTCTGGGTAGACCCCATCCTTGTTGAGATCAGGCGTAGGCCCAGTTAGAGGAGGCTCAAGGGGTGTACCACCTTGTCCGGTGGTGCCAACTTCAGAGGTCGAGACAACCGACGTGACGAACTGAAGGAGGTTGGGATTAAGGAAAAAGGGTTGCCATGAACCGGGAGATGATGGGGGCATGAAAGTACCAGCGACCGCAGATGAAGCAGACGGCTCCCCCATTTGAGTAGAAAAGGGGTAAAAACCGGGCGGAAAATCAATCGCTGCCTCTTCCCGTCCTTTTTCAGCTTGTTCGGCCCTTGCCATAGCAACCCGAACTTGTTCTTCCAATTCCGCTACCTTTGCTTTCCATGCCTCCCCTGTTTTATCATACTCTGTCATCTTTCGAGCTTGTAGTCTAGTCACATGGATTTTACGAGAAATAGTTCGTTTCTTGGGAGTTATGTTTCTTTCACCTTAAAAGTAAATAAATTAAATAAGTGTAAGTTTAAGCAGTGATAAATATGCATGTAAAATGTTATCCCTAGGCCTCCACGCTGCGAGAGAAAGAGATGGGTAAGTACGATAAGACCAGTAATGCAGGCACCATATAAAAAATCGCAAACATGGAGAATTACGAAAATAATTGAGACAAAATTATAAACATGGAAAAAAAATTCGGAAAAAAAATTGTCAATGTAAAAAATTTGGAAAAGTTGCACACGTGGAATTTTTTTTGGAAACATTGCATACGTGGAAAGATTTGCGGAGAAATTAGAAATTTATTAATGTGGAAAATTTGAGGAAAAAATTTGTAAATGTGAAAAAATTTGTAAAGAGGGAAAATTTGCGGAAAAATTTATAAATGTGTAAAATTTGAGGAAACATTTTGTAAATGTGAAAAAAAAATTTGAGAAATTATTTGTAGAAAATTTGAGAAATCAGTTGTAAATGGAATTTTTTTTAGAAATTAGTGGAAAAGGTGAAACAAAGTCGCAATATATGCATTTCAATATGATGCATATGCTGGGGTGACACCGACTATTTCTAAACTGGCTAGAAGGCTCCCGGAAGATACCATAGAAGTGGTCCCTCAATAAATGGATATGATAGCATTTACCGAATCATAAAAGGATCCGGGGTGCTCAATCCATTTACGCGTTCAAGTCCAAGTGAGGGTTCGTGAAAGCTTACCCGGGCGTGGGCCCTAGGACTTCACTACTACCGACCTAATCCTATTTGGAAATGCCCGACGATAGGGATTATGCGTGAAAAATGCGTATGCAATGACAATTTATTAAAGCGAGTAACAAATAGTAATGAATCATATGAACAATTTATTAATCAAATAAATACTTGAAAAATAATAATCATGCATAAAAAATCATGTGATAATACAACAATTTATCATATCAATTAAATACATGAAAAACAATTAATCATGTACAAAAATCAAATGAAACAAAAATAAACACCTAAAAAAAAATCCGGCTTCGACCCTATTAGTCCTAGTGAAGTCGCCAAACTGTTGCACCCCTTTTTTGGATTTTTTACGCGACGCGGGTTTGGTAAGACTAAATTGGACTCATCTCACATGATGCAATGAAGTCGCCACCCTAATTTTGTTTCTAGGTTTAAGGAACCTAAAGTCATGGCATAAAAATAAAATGCTAAGGCAAAATGGGTCTGAACCCGAGAACAGCGATTCGGGGTTGTATTATGGACTCGGGAAGGTGTTAGGCACCCGAGTCACATCCTTAAAAGGTTACCGGATAATGAGGTGTTTAAAATCATGTTTGAAAGAAAAAAAATTCTAATTTAGTGATCATGCCCAATAAATGAATTAAATCTAACATTCCTAAATAATCATGCATACGATTATAAAAAAAAGTTAAAATAAAATAAATAAAAGGGAGAGAACTTGTACTTGTTGGAGGGACATGAGCTGATTCGCCTTACAAAATGAGATTATTAGTACAAGTAATAAATGATCAAAATAGATAAATATTTGACAATTTATTGCATAAGAGACAATTTTAACGATTAAAAGCAAGCGGAAAATAAGTATTCAAGCATTCAGAATCATGCAAAAATAATTAATTACACAGTAAAAGCATACGATAAATCGGTACGAAAGAAAATGTGCAATGGGCCAAAATTGGGCTCGGCCTAGTGGGCCGAAAATGGGCCTCACCAGCTAAGCCCAGGACAACCCAACCAACTGGGTTGGCTGTGTGCGTGGGCTTCAGCCCACACTTCCCTTCTCCAGTTGGGCTCAAGTAGCCCAGCTTTTCTTTCTCTTCCGCTGGGCCTGAGCTTGCCCAGCATCTCTCTCTCTCACGCGGACAGCACGCCCGCGTTTTTCCTTTCCTAGGCCAGGCACATGCTTGGCCCAAAACCAAACTAAATAAACACTGCACTATTCATCATCACCTTCCTCGCGTCGCCATTGTCGATGACCAAGGAAGAAACGGCCCTGATCATGGCACGAATAAGGCCTAAAAAAAACTTTACGAGTACAGCAACTCGAGCATGCATTCACAGCAAGTTAAATCAACCAAACAACCCCTAATTAATTAAAAATAGAATTAAAATTAATTAAACAAAAAGCTTGAAATTGGATCAAAATGGTCATTGATTGAGCAAATTAAAACGTGGTAATTATTCTTGATATAAAATATAATTTATTTAAGATCAAAATGGCTAATTATCATTTGAAAACACAAACAAATGAATTTTTGGAAAAAACAATTAGAAAAAGCGTGAAACTGGCTAAAAAAATTCAACTGTGAGTAACTTCAACCTTAGGTTGAAGTAGGCAGCTGTTCGTGCTAGTGAACCAACGCTAGAGAGGGAGAGAGTGTTCGTGAATTAGCAAGGCAAAACGTTCGCGCGAGCTTGCTATTTATAGGCATTTTCGCAAGTGAATTTGGAGCAGTCGATACACGTGGTCGTCACGGACGTGAGGCTCGAGGAGAGTGTGAAGATGAGCAGTGGCGATGATAGGAGGAGGTGCTGATGAGAGGGCAGGTGGGTGAGGGCAGCGATTGACGAGCCATAGGTTGACAAGGAGTAGGCTTTTTGAAAAACATGGAGAGGCATTAAATGAAGCTTGGAGGCCCGGGTGCAAGGAGATGGCCTTTGGATGAGTTTGAAGAAAAAAGTCATGGTGATGAACGATGATGATGAGATGGGAAGTAAAAATGACTTATAATTATTTAAATGGTTCGAGCTATTGGTACGAGAAATCTTGCCCTAAAATGAACGAAAGCCCGAACTGAAAATGCTAGAATGTAGAATAAAATAAACTAAAATAATTAGCATACAGTGAGCGACGAAAAGTTCACTGTATAGTTCGATAAAAATTCGCATGTAAGCGATAAAAGTTCGAACGTGAAAAATGCTAAGAGAAAAACTAAGCGAAATGTAACGAAATGACGCGAGTTAAAAAAAACTAATGAACGAAATTGTTCGACCATTGGTTTCGAGAATTTTACTCAGAAGTTCGAATGGGAAAAGCGATAGAAATGCAAAAAAATTATGGACTAAAATTTAAATGACATTAAGCATAAAAATAAATAACATATTGACGAAAATAGATGGAAGTATGATTTTAGAAAATTGACGTTTAAGAAATGTGGAAAACGCTTTGACAAAAAATTAAAGATCAAAAATCGGGTAGCAACAATATGCAAACTCTGTTGTGTGTTGTGTTATTTGCATTTTTGAGTTATTAGCTTAAACACATACTTTGTTTGTGAGCATGAGCGTAAATACCTATCCATGTGAGGACTGCTGGTGAATAAGCCTGGTCTGGGAAAGTCTGATTGATAGGGTCATTATCCTATTAATCTAATGCAGGTACTTGTCTAGGGAAGGGTGTGTTTTGGTTGGGTGCAGTATGCAGAATGAGTTGTCTATTCCTTTTATTAAGGGGTTGATGTCGTTTGTCACAGCTTGAGGTGGTTTTTAATTTTGTGAATGTTCGAGGGCGAGCATTGGGCAATGTGGGGATGTTTGATAGTGTGTGTCTTGAGCATGTTTTTCTCCTTATTTTTTGCCTTTTCTTGGGCATGATACTGCTGAATCGCCTCTATTTTCACCTTTATTGAAGATCAATGCCAAAAGGAGGAAATGAACGAAAATATGCAGTTTTGATGGATTTCTCGGGAGCTCGAAGTATCAAGGCCTAGAAGATTGAAGTGTCATCGTACCCTCGACGCTAACCAGACCAGAGAGCAGTCTAGTGCCCACAACGCGTCTGCATCAACTCTTGATTGAAAGCCAGAGAGAAAGACCCCCAAAGATTCGCACGAGATTCCTTGCATTTCTAGAAGGCACCAGGCGCTTCCAAAAGATCCCAGAATATTCCTCCTTGTGGAGCACGCTCTGTCATGTGCTGTCACTCTCTCCCCTTAGCTATTTTTGTCCCCTAGCGAGTTGTTAGGGTATTTAAACTAAGGTTGTAGGGTTTTTGAAAAGGAGGTTGACATTACATTACCTTCACCCTTCACCTTAATTTTAGGGATTTGTTCTCTACCATTATTAGCAGTGCCATCAACTTGTAAGAGAGAAAGAAAGCATTGATTTCCCCACCGGTTTATTCTAATACATTTCCCTTTTTCATCTCTTTAGTATATTTATGTTATTTGTTGTTCCTATCTGTTGTTTGTGTTTGATTATGAGTAGCTAAGCTTTCATCTTCTTAGTAAAGGGAGTTTCAAGAGTTGCAAAGATTAGTTAAGAGGCCTAAATGTGTTTAATACATTCTTACTATCATATTCGTTTGTTTGTCGCTTTCTTGCTATTTTCATCTAGAAATATTAAGAGCCTGATCAACTACTAATATTTCTTTGTGATTACTGTCATCCTAATGGTATTAACTGACGTGAGGCTATTAGGAGAAGTAGACGCCTAGGTGGAGTCATCGCAATAGAGTGATCTCGTTCATCTAGGGCAAGCAGTTGACTAGGGTGTTGCCGCGAGTCTGACAAGCTGAGAGGTATCACTCTCTAGATGTGTCTTACCTCTGCTTTATGGGCATTTTGAGTATTGCCTCCCCCCATTCGTGCCTAGGGGGACGGTGAAACGTCAAGGCTACCTCATATTTGGAAACGGGGGGTAGCTCCTCTTACGAAGGTAAGTATGGGGTTTACGTGGAAACATGGCCCCTATAGCATGTCTATGGCATGAGGATGGAATATCTGTGAGCCGATGATTAACTAACTCTGCATGCAACCTGCGAACGCCCCTTTGCTAAGATCCCATCTCATCTGAATTAATATCTTTATTTATAGCCTTCCTTTATTCTCTTGCCCTTGATTATTATTTACTTTTGTGCCTTTGATTTATGCCTTTAATTAATTGTTTTGTTAGCTACCAACTCTGTGATTAATTAATTAGATCAATCGACAACGCCCCCCCCCCCCAAGTTACCGTTTCATTTTGTTGTATTTACTATTGTCATACGCATAAAGTGAGTTTTTATCCCTCAATCTCTGTGGTTCGACCATGTCTTGCCCTTTACACATTTTAGGCCCTGTTTACTTCAGCAAATTCTCCCGAAAATTCTCCAGTTTTTTAAAAACTGGACTTTTTTTCCTAAAATGTGTTTACTTCGCGCTATTTTCATTTCGAAAATAGAAACGAAAATTTTCAGAATAAAAACTCATGTATAAGTTTTGAAAACACCAAAAACCTGTTTTCAAAATTTTCTTTGCTTTTACAAAACCAATTTTCAGAATGAAAACTCGGTTTTCCATTCAGAGAATTAATGAAACTTTCTTATTTCCAACTCTACCCTTACTCATCTCTACCTCTTCGCGACATCCTCATTCTGTCACTCTCATCCCTAAATTCCATTTTCTTCTTCAGCATCAAAAGCTCTCATCCTCAGTCCAACGTTGCGGACATAGAAGACCTAACCTGTTTTCGACAGTGACTCTCCATCACCCAGCACCAAGGATAGCAGCAGAGTCCAGGTTTGTTCCTCTATCAATCTAAATCTCTACCTCTGAGCGCTCATAGCTTTTGTTCATCTTTCTGTTACGTCTTATTTTTTATGTTGTTTTCAAATTTTTGAAAAAAGTGAACTCAGTGTTTGTTAGGTTTGCTGTGAATTTCATGTGCGTAGTGTGAATTTGGAAAATCGTGGAATTAATTGAGGTGAAAGCTGGAAATTAGGGCTTGTAACATGTGTTTCTAGAATTTGAGGTTATTAGGGTTTCTCTTTATGATTCCAGGGTCATTCTCGGATCAATAACCCCTGCCAATCAAAAGCAATAAAAAATAACACAGAGATTTTTAACGTGGAAAACCTCAACAGGTAAAAAACCACGGGCACAAGCCAGTCAATCCACTATATGATGATCAATGTGTACAACCAAGCAAAATCCCTATCTCAACTATAGGAATAATCTGAAATACACCACTATCACCAATAGTACCAATCAAACAATCCAATCAATCAATCAATCCGAGAAAAACAAGAGATATGAGAATAGAGAACCAAAACCAGATTTCCACTGCTTCAATCGGGACAGGATTTCTACCACACCAGACAACTTCTCACCGATCCAACCGTTCAGATTGAAGAACCAGAAGTCGTGCACCTGCTGTCCAAATTTCACCCAGATCCAACGGTGAACGAAGTCGCTGCGATGATTCTCCCGCAGCTGCACAGAGTTTGGCGAAATCTGTTTTCTCTCTTCTCTCTCTCAGGATGCTCAACAACAAAACCTCTCTCAGGATGTTCAACAACAACCCTTTTACAATCTCTCTTGTCTCTCTATTTTCACACAACCTAGCCACCACCCACCTTTTATATTAGTGGACAACCTAATTAATTAGGTTACACAATCCTACTCCAAGTCAGACTCCAATCTTTCCTTTTTCTAATCAAACTAAAACAAATAGCCCCAATTGGGCTAGGCCCACAACAAATCTCTCTTTCAGCCAATATGAGCTGGACTCCAACAATCTCCCCCTCCAGCTCATATCATGGGGGAATCACCAATCTTCATGCAATCTGAGTAGGAGTCAAGTTCGCTTTCTCACCGGTCAACACCGCAAAGCTAACTCTTCTCCTAGGTAACTCTATCTGGCCATCAGCATCATTCAATCTTTTGTAAGTACCTTGTACTTTACTCTTAACCGCGGTTCCAATCAATCGGTAAACATTGTTGGAAGCAAGCTCCCCCTTCATGATTACAGCTGCTCCTTTGCTTACCCTCATCAATCTGTCTCTCGCTGTGTATCTATACCCGCGAGAATCCAATCTTCCAAGAGAGATTAAATTTCTTTTCAACTTCGGCACATATCTCACATTGCCGAGAGTTCTCACCAATCCATCATGCATCTTGATCTTCACATTGCCAATACCTTCAACCTCCAGTTTTTCGTTATTGGCCAATGTGGCAGATTTATCATCACAATCACCAAATGTACTAAACAATTCTTTGTTAGCACAAATATGAAAAGAACATGCAGAATCTAAAATCCAGGAATCCCTTACCTGTTCCTCACTTTTCTGCACAACCAACAATTCAGCATCATCATCCTGAATAGTTGCAGCATCACCAATCTTTTCTTTATCCTTCTGCAGTTCTTTCAAATCAGTCATCAACTTCTGACAGTATGCTTTGATGTGACCCTTCTAGTGGCAATAGTAGCACTCTTTCTCACTGTAGTCTACTCTTGGTCTTGAACTGGATCTGTTTCTTCCATTGCCGGAAGAAGCTCCTCTTCCTCTGTTTCTACCACGATGATCCCGTCCACTCGATGACCCTTCTGTAGCTAACAGTCTCTCACCACTATTCTTGCTCTCCACTCCTAACAGCTTCTCATTATCTATTAGGAAAGTCGTCACATCCTCCTTCTTCAAACATGTCTTCCCTGCTGTAAGGGACTGCACCAGTGACTTGTATGACACAGGCAATGAAGAAAGAAGAAGTATCGCTTGCTCCTCATCTTCTACTTTCTCCCCTGTATTGAGCACTTTCGTCAACACCCGATTGAAATCCGACAAGTGCTTATGGATGCTCATACCTTCATCCATCTTCAACGAATACAAGTCCAACTTCAGACTAAGTTTATTTGTCACAGACTTGGAAGCATAAATACTTTCTAGCTTCTCCCACATTCCTTTTGGTGTCTGCTCCCCCATCACAGCATACTTTATTGATGGAGCTAATGCTAGCCTGATCTGACTGGTCGCCTTTTTTAGGGCAGTTGCCCAATCACCATCTTTCATTCCTTCTGGCTTCTTATCACCAAGAGCGACGTCGAGATCCTTCATAGTCAACAAATCCATCACAGTTGTCTGACACACTGCGAAATCATTCTGTCCATCAAAAAGCTCAATCTTTGCGTTGTCAGTCATCTTTCAAACCTTAAGCTCCGCTACCAGTTGTTGGGGTTATTTCCAATCGACAATCAATTTGCGCAGCAAACAATCTTATCCCAAGAATCAATAACCCCTGCCAATCAAAAGCAATAAAAATAACACAGAGATTTTTAACGTGGAAAACCTCAACAGGTAAAAAACCACGGGCACAAGCCAGTCAATCCACTATATGATGATCAATGTGTACAACCAAGCAAAATCCCTATCTCAACTATAGGAATAATCTGAAATACACCACTATCACCAATAGTACCAATCAAACAATCCAATCAATCAATCAATCCGAGAAAAACAAGAGATATGAGAATAGAGAACCAAAACCAGATTTCCACTGCTTCAATCGGGACAGTATTTCTACCACACCAGACAACTTCTCACCAATCCAACCGTTCAGATTGAAGAACCAGAAGTCGTGCACCTTCTGTCCAAATTTCACCCAGATCCAACGGTGAACAAAGTCGCTGCGACGATTCTCCCGCAGCTGCACAGAGTTTGGCGAAATCTGTTTTCTCTCTTCTCTCTCTCAGGATGCTCAACAGCAAAACCTCTCTCAGGATGTTCAACAACAACCCTTTTACAATCTCTCTTGTCTCTCTATTTTCACACAACCTAGCCACCACCCACCTTTTATATTAGTGGACAACCTAATTAATTAGGTTACACAATCCTACTCCAAGTCAGACTCCAATCTTTCCTTTTTCTAATCAAACTAAAACAAATAGCCCCAATTGGGCTAGGCCCACAACAAATCTCTCTTTCAGCCAATATGAGCTGGACTCCAACACGGTGGAGGCTACAACAGCGGTTATGGTGGAGGTGGAGGCTACAACAGTGGTTATGGTGGAGGTGCAAGTGGAGGCTACAACAGTGGTTATGGAGCCCCTAGTGGTCCTGGTTACGGAGGTGGGAATGCTGCTGATGGTGGTGATGGTTTTGGTAGTGGAAGAGGAGCATATGGGGGTGGAAATACTAGCTTTGGTAGTGCAAATACTTTCAACAATGTTGGCAGTACTGGCGGTGACTATGGTGTTGCTGGTGGTGGTGGTAGCAGCACTAATGCTGATGGATTTGAGGGAAATACTGGGTTTAGTTTTGATGCAGACAAATTTGGCAGCAGTGACATCAGCAACAAAAGTGATGTAGCTGAAGGTTTTGGCCAAGATGAGCCATTGGACTCAAATTTGAGGGATGATGATGATGATGGGGACTTTGCCAAAAGAGCATAATAGTTGGAAGCATTGAATATGGTTCTCCTCCATATTATTATTAGTAGGCTGGTCCGTTTTTGTTTCTGTTCCCTCTCCCTTCTCTTTGAACTATTTGCCATCAACTTTGCATTTCGTTCTGAATTCAGAGCTGTTAAGTGTCATGTTCTTCATAAACAAAGGAGTCTGTTAGATAATAATGTGAATGAGTGCCCTTCTTTTTTGGTAGCTCTTTTTCTTAATTAATTCTCAGATTGGTACTTGTCTTGAGGAGCTTTGAATTACTCCATAATGAAGATTGTTTGTTTTTCCTCTCTATCAAGCTTGTTAATCGAATAGCTCATCTACTTTTCCACCAGACGGCAGAAATGTCTAAGTATGTATTTTTGCTAGAAGCAGTTTTGGTAGTTTTTTTCTGGCTGTGGTGAGAAAAGGCAACACTCGATCCAAACAGTCCTAAAGAAGATTAAGGAGGGAGCAACGAGTCAAATGGAGTACGTTTGCTATGTAATTTTTTCATCAATTACTATATTAGTAGATTACTTTTATTTTCATGTAGGAATATGAATTACAATATTTAAATGCAATATTAGAAGATTAATGTTATATTTAATAAGTTTTTCCTTTTTAAAATGTCTATTAAATTTTCAAATGATTTCTTCTTTTCATTACAAATATTTTCGGTTTTTCACAAAAAATGAAAAACGCGCGAAGTAAACACGTTTTTCAGTTTTCAGATCAGGAAATTCTTACATTCAGTGCGAAGTAAAAGCATTCTCCAGTTTTTCTGATCAGGAAACAAGCGCGAAGTAAACACATTTTCTAGTTTTCCGAATGAAAAGAAAATTCTCGAAATTCAGAAAAACAGCAAATTTTCAAATTCAGAATTCTCCCAAGTAAACGGGCCCTTAACTGTGCAAATAGGCATCAGGAAATATTATTACATTTGAGTGACGATCAGAGACTGCTATCACACTACCTCGTGCCGGACGGGCGTTTCTTCTCTGTGGATAGCACCTCGTGGCGTGCTTCAATCAAATCAGGTTATTTTTGTCATTATCTTCGTTATTTAAATTATCTATTTTATTAAATATACTAGTTGTTTCTTGTGTTTATTATTTGATGTTTTTGTATTATCAATTATGTATTTTGATGTATATTAATTTATATTAATTTGTAATTTATTATTTAGATAATACACCAAGTTTTTTTTTCCAACAATCTTAGAGAAGAAACGAGTGATTCCCTTTTAAGGGTTTGAATAGAAGGAAAAAAAATGGAAGATGAACAAGAATTGTTTTAATCACCATAATCTATTAAAAGAGAGGAAGAAGTGCGCATAACATTACTTTATGAGGCATATAGTGTGTTCTATAAACAAGGAATACACCGGTAAGATAGAAATGTGATTTTGTCACAATTGCAATATAATGGTATTTTAATTGTTAACTCTTAAGGTACGTTAATTTCAAAATATAATGATTTTACTTAATTGTGAAATTTCATCAATTCAGCCTCTGTTAATTACTTAATAAATTATAATTCTTTATATATATTAACTATTTTGGTGAGTTGTATAATGGTACCAATTGATGGTGTGCTATTATTGCTTGGGCAGTTGTTGATATAAAGTTGAGGTATGTCAATCATAATTTATTATTGATTAAATTATTAATTATAAAATTTATTGGATACCCATCAACGTACATATTTATGAAATCAAGTTATTAAAATGGCATTAAAGATTTAATTTAAATTGATATGAATGTAATCTGTGATGATGCACATCAGACTTGAGCACTCAAATTATTATAACGAAATCGTGTTGGTTTACATAGAATAAAAACTTGAGTGATTCTGTTGATAACTATATTAATGAGTGAATTTATTCGTACAAATAAATTGTTAGTGAGCTAATTGTGTACTAAGTCTCAAATCAGGCACTATAAAATTATAAATTCATTTGCTTAATTTTAATAAAGAGAGATTTTACAAATGGGATTTAGCCTAAAATAAATTGGCACAGTGGAAACTCAACTTCAGATGTATGGCGATCCCATAAATGAAGTTCAATGGGTAATTTGAGAGAGCACAAAATATCGTTTATGATAGTATTTACTTAAATATTTTTCGGGTACGTCCCGAGTTCTATTTCTAGGGTGAAGTGCTCTCTAACTGTGATAATTAGGAAGGATTTTACTTTATGAATCCGAGACAAAATTTTGCAGGGTTACTAAAATGCCCTTGGAGGATATCTTTATTGTTGTAAAACCTTGAATGAAACTAATGGCAGTTGTCTGCAACGGTGATGATCACAGATCACCGTGGAGGGTTTACCTATATGAGTGTCATAGTGCGGTCGTTACTACAGGAATTTAGGCAGATCCTTAAAGACATGTATGAATAGATACGAGCGCATGACCGTATAGCGTTACCCCGATAGAACCATGATGATAATCCCATATTGTGGGTGAAGTGAGTTTGAATCTGATTAAAGGGATCTAGTTCAAAACATTAAGTTACTATGACTTCCTCAGGTTAAAACTCACATACACTAAGTGAAGGTTCAAACCCGAAAGGTACCTATCACCTATCGCACAATATCATATGCTCATAATAATTTCTCTACACTATATTTTGGTATTTATTAATTTTAAATCATGTGGGGGAATGTTGGAATTTTATTTTATGATTTAAAATTAAAACATTAAGTACTTTATTATTTAGTGAAGACTTAATCAACCCAAATGGTTTGATATGGTTGCAAATATCATGGCATGAGATTTTATGATATTGTTGTGGTTATTTATGTGGTAAGATATTATATTAATTATATATTAAATAAATATTAAATAGATATTTGCTACTATATATATATAAAGAGAGACTGATGGTTCCACGTAAAATAGACAAGTAAGTTAACATAAGTGTATATTTTATAATAAATGATTTTATAGTTTGGAGAAATTATTGTGAGCATATGGGTGTTCGTCTGCTCGGTAAGTTTTTTACTGCACCCAAAAGTTTTAATGATTGTCGTATCTTCGGAGGAGACTGCTATCACACTACCTCGTGCAGGAGGGGCGTTTCTTCTCCGAGGATAACGTCTCGTAGCGTGCCTCAATCAAATTAGGTTATTTCTATCCTTATCTTTGTTATTTAAATTATATATTTTATTAAATATACTAGTTATTTCTTGTTTCTATTATTCAATCTTTTTACATTATCAATTATGTATTTTGGTGTATATTAATCTATATTAATTTTTAATTTATTATTTAGATAATACATAAAAAAAAAATTCCAACACGACCAACAAAAACTCAGCGACAATGAAAAATATCTTGCAAAAAAAAAATTAATAAAGTATTAATCAACAAAGTAAAGAAATCAAACATTAATTTTCTTTACAAAAATTACCAGCACCGACAGATGAAGAACAGTGAAAAGCAAAGATGATGAAGAAAAGCAAGCAAGGAAGATGAGTGACACGGCAAAGCTTCCTCAAGAAGATTGCCAAAATTACCAGCATCGGCAGATGAAGAACAGTGATATAAGAGGGAACAATGAAAAGGAAAGATGAAGAAGAAAAGCAAGCAAGGAAGATGACTGACACGGCAAGGCGGTAAATCTACCTTGACTGATCAAATTACAAACCAATCCAACTATTGCTTAATATTACTAAGTTAACCACCAATTAAATATTGCTTAATATTGCAGAGAATTCACTAAACAACAATTAACCACCAATAAGGGCAGAGAAGTCATTTTGGAAACCAATCTACTCTTTTAGTATGGTTAATAATGATTCTAATAATTAATATTAAATCATTAACGTAAATAAATATATAAAATTAAACCATTTATGTTAATAATTTTTTTAATTATATGCTCGTTTTATAAATTATGTATGAAATGTGCATATTTTTTCTCATAAAAATTACCAAAAAATATTATACATATTTAATTTCTTAAGAAATTACTTTTCTATTGCATCCAAACACTAAAATGTATTTTCCAAAACTGAACAACCAAACAATAAAAAATAATTAATTTTCTTAGAAAAGTAAATTCCATTGAAAAATTATTTTTCAAAAACATGTGAGAGGTTGTTAATTACCGGAATATGATTTAAATAAAATAATCTTGAGTATAAATTGGTATGGGGATGCAAATGGATGCACCCAATTGCCTATATACTACTCCCTCCGGTTTTTATTAAACGACTCGTATTATTTGGGCACACATATTAAGGAAATGTACATTCGAGAAAAAATTTAAGGCAAAATTATCTTAAATAGTAAATTATCCGATTTTTTTAATATGCGTACCCAAATAGCAAGAGTCATTTAAAACAAACCGGAGAGAGTATTCAAGTCTGACGACACTTATCCTGAGGTTTCAAATAAAAAATATTATATGCAACTGGGACTTGGGATTATTATTTGGTGGTGTGGACTGTTGCAAGTAATAGATGATCCATTTCAGCAGGGCTCTGTTTGCCAACTTAGTATTATCTTTTTTAGTTTTTAACTAGTAAATTCAATCCCGGCATATTTACTTCTGTTTATTAAAATTTTATAAAATTTGAGTTTTTTTTTTTAAGCAAAAATGATTTGATAGCTAATAACAATCTTTAGTTATCCTTTCAAAAAAGAAAAACAATCTTTAGTTATATACTTCGTGTGTATTACTATTTGAAAACTTATTGCTCGTAAAATACTAATATATTATCTATAAATTATATCCAAGTCATTCTTTATACATTTAAAATCTCTTCTTCGACTTAACAAGTCTAATAGCCTGCATGTACATGTGCACATGATTTGACATTTACTAAAAGTTACTCCCTCCGTCATTTAAAGAGTGACGTCCGTACTGTTCATACGCATATCGAGGAAGCCGGATGACGCACTATTTGACCCCAAAAAGTTCCAAATTTTTTCTCATACGTATGTTAAAGATTAATGTAAGTTCGAAAAAAAGTACGAATTTTTTTGAGGTCAAATAGTGCGTCATCCGGCCTCCTCGAGACGCGTGTCTACAGTGCGGGCGTCCCTCTTTAAAAGACAGAGGGAGTAAGAAAGATAAAAACCTCTACTATTTTTTTATTCATTTTTTACCACTAAAAGATATAATTTTTTATTTAATCATTGAATTGAACTCAAATTTTACAGTTGAATTCAAGATGAAATTGAGCAAAAATCAATATAGACGTCGATTGGGGTTTCGATCATTCACTCGGATCGAAAAAATCCACTATGAAATAAGGTATGAATAGTGAATATTTATATATAAGTTATTTCTAAGTGGTTAAATAAATAGAAAAATACTTTTTAAGAAATTAGGAAATATGTTAAGAATTGATTTTTTTTAAAATTGATTTTGAATTATTGCCATTTTTTGAGTTGACATGTTGGTTGAGGTTTCGATCGTTCGCTTGGATCGGGAAAAAAATTACTCTGAAAGTTTTAACAAAAGATATGAATAGTGTTATGTTAGTGTGTGAATATGTTATGAATAATGTTATAATGTGAGTGTGTGAATTATATTCGGTCTATAATGAGTTTTAGATATATAAAATTATAGGTTTTCATATCGAGAATTCTTTGCGGATGAAAAGATATCAAAGGGGCTTCTTACTTCCCAAACGGGTCCTCTTACATTTAACCAATTGTTTTGATCATGGGATATCATTGAAAAAGGAATATGTGTTATTAACAAATGATTGATTTACCCATTAAAAGCAATTTATGAGAAAGGTTGTCTTAATATTTCTTTTCTTGCTATGGAGTTCGAAAATGGGTTGTGGGTACTGTTGTAAGAATATTAAATGTTGAATCTTACAGGTAAGTTTGTTGAAGTAGTTCAATACATTGTTATAGGTCGAACTGATTGTGGCACCTTACCACTCAAGAAATGACCAAGCAGTACACAACAAAGCTACATGAATTATGATAATATGTTTACTGACCATATAATGTTACAGAATATCTATCGAAATTAAGTTGTACATATGCAAATATTTTATGGGAACCCACCTTCAATTTGGGCACTATTGTAGATAACAAAAACCACTTTTTAATCCATTTTCTCTCATCATTATAGTGCCAAACAGAGTGGAAGATGCATGACCTTCTCTTCCAATATGTTTGAATTCCTTTAGCAAGCATGTTTTGAACAAGTCCTTGTCTTCTCTTTCCTTTTTCCCTAAGCAATTTATATATATATAAATATTTAATTAATAGATTTACATCAATGATTAACGAGGGATAATCACCAACCAAATTCTGAGAACATCCATACATTTGCTCTTTTTCTTAGTGGAAGTTCAGTGCTGACCTTGTTTTCTTCTGAATACAAAAATCATAGATATGTTTTGCAAATCGATTCTTAATTAATTCCATGTTTACGCATTATATGGACACCTACTCGCACTCTCTCTCTCTCTCTTTCTATCACAAACACACTTACAATAGGAGGGAAGGAAATGCTTACGCTTTCTCTATAATAAGAATGCTTATATATAAATAAATAAATGAAGTCCAAAAATCAGAAATAAAAAACAAAAACGAAGTGAATTTGTTTGCTAAAGTTTTTTTTTTCCATTTTAAGATTAAAGAGAGATAGGATAGGGACCCCGTATCCATCCTATATATAATATATATAGGGTAGCCTCTAATGCCTTTTCTTTACAATCAAATTAATTAAACAAGAGACTTTATTGTTTGATGTATACATATTACATATATATGGTGTTGCATGAGTGTATTATCATTTTGGTTGATTGGGCATGTCCTAGTGCTTGTCTCAATCAATGTTTCTTAGACTAGTAGTGATTGAGCATAGACCCAGCAAAACAAAAACACGTTCTTACCTATGTATCGACAATCATTTTTAGGTATGAAAAACAAATATTCTTAATATATAGATATTTACTACATTAAACCATTTACCAACGAGCTAAAGCCGTATTAAAATTTCAATGATGGTAGTGAAAAAATCTCTGTAGTCGTGCATGGAATGAGTAAATTCATGTGTGCTTGTTTTTTATTGGTCTTTGGAACTTGGCATGCGAGAAACTAGAATTTAACATGGTATTGTTGTCGTTATAACTTATAGCCTGATTACATTTAACGACAAACATAACTGTCATACATATTATAGCAAGTAGAACTGTAGAAGACAAAACAATAATTAGTTTAATTTTTTAATTTTTTTTTGGACCAAATCAATGACAGAAGAGGCCTAGTATGTTAATGGGTTGGTCAAACTTCAAAGCTAGGTGGCACAAAAATGCTTTAATCTGTCTGATCCGGTCATGTCTCCTACCTCTGATCAATAATGCCATGTCTCTATCTGCTGATATATATATCTGAAAGGTTTGAATGATTCAGGTCCGTCAGGAGATACAATCAATTTGTCATCTTCCATATTGCAAAATGCTTAATTATTTTTACATTGACTGTCAGAAGACGAAGAAGCTGTGCTTTTTTCCCTTGATCTGCACTTGCATATTTAGTGACTGTCTTGCTACTTTTCCCTAGTGATCAAACATTTGAATGATTCCAATCATGCGTGTTATATATTTTAGTGTTATATATATCACATTGCTTGTCTTGCAGATAAAAAAGGTATCGGTAGAAATTTAAATCTAAATTTGAATCTCACTTTCGCCAATAATAAAATATAATAATAATAATACTTTAATATGATATGGCATGTTCTCCATGATAATTACTTAACGCTAGGGGTGTACACGGGCCGGTTTGGGCCGGGTTTTGGCCTAGACCCAGACTGGCCCGGAAATTTCCGGGCTTCCCTTTGGATTGGCCCGGACCGGCCCGGACATTAACGGGCCAGGCCGAGCCGGTTCAAGTTTTGGCGGGTCGAGCCGGGCCGGTTTCGGGCCTAACCCGGCTTCTTTCTTTCTTTTTTTTTTTTTAGAAAGAAAAAGAAAGAAAATAGAAAGTGGGAGCCAAGAAGATTCGAACCTCTCCCCTTTAAGAAGATTAATGAGGAGTTAACCATCAAACCAAATAGAAACTTTGATATTATAATGCATATATATATATTTATATATTTATATATTTTTCCGGTCCTCCGGGCCGCCGGGCCGGTTCTCGGGTTTGAGCAATGGGAGGCCCGGACCGGCCCGGAAAATTCCTGGCCGGTCCGGGCTGAGCCAAAAAAAAAAAAAAAAATCGGGTCGGGTCGGTCCGGGCCAAAAAACAGCGGGTTCCGGGCCGGTCCGGGTTTTGTTCACCCCTACTTAACGCATCAATTTGATGCACCTAAAATATTAGGGGAAAAAACGCTCTCAATTTTACCATCTTGGACAATTTAGTCACTAGATTTTTCAAAATTTAACACTATTATAGTCACTCCATCAATTTTTAACCGTTAATTATGACAAAAATATTTTTTAAGTGGTTCAAAATTTTACCAAACTTTCAACTTTGGTCTCTATAATCAAAAAATTTAAGAAAAATTATAAAATATAAATTATAATTAAGAAAATCCTAACATGTAAGGGGCCACTCACACCTTGATATAAAACCAAATGAAAAAGTGTAGATATTCATTTTTTTATTGATTATAAATTCAAAAGTTTCAAATAAAAATATTCCTTCAAAAACTAAAAAAAATAATTAATGTGCGAGTCCATCCTTAATATTGTTTTTCATATTTTTGAGTTTTTTTCCCAATTTTTACATTTATATTTTATTACTCCTAAATTATTAGTCATAATTTTTTTAATAAATATTTTCATAATGTTTTATTTTTAATTAATTTTTAAACTACATGGACCAAAGTTGAAAGTAATTTGGTAAAATTTTGGACCACTTAAAAGCTATATATATTAGTCATAATTAATGGTTAAAATTGGACGAGTGGTAAATGTGTCTAATTTTAAATAATTTGGTGATTAAGTCGTCCCAAAAAATAATTAAGTGACAAAATTGTCCCAAATTGAAAATTGAGTGATAAGAACGTTTTTCCCCAAATTGTTACTAGATAGAGTGGGAATAGTCATACTCATACTTATTGTATCGTAAGTATAAGTATAAGTATAAGATACTAAAAGTGGCTTAAATTCACATTCTAATTAAGTCATTTTACTAACCAAGTAGTCACTATAAGAAAAGCTTTTCTAATTAATGTAACGCTCCTGGTTAAAAAAATATGTACTCTATAATCATATTTTTGGAATTATTTGTAACAAAATTTGTTGGCTTTGGTGGGCATATAATGTACCAAAATCTATTTTTTTACATAAAACCTTTTGTAGCGAGTTCTTCGATAAAAAGAAAAGACCTAAGGCACGAAGGCCAAATACGCTTCATCGTCTCTTTGAGCCAAGTACATCATTTCAATTTGGACCCCAAAAAAACATGTATGTACTAGTAATTCTCAACATAAAAGAGAAGGAAAAAAAGAGGAAAGAAAGATAAGCGGGTTACAAGCAAAAGAGCATATATTCTCTAACTTTTGGTATAGCCAAAGCATGTGGGTTTCTGAAAATGGATTCCTAGATCCAAATCTGCTCTCCTTTTAGGATATTTTGTTGTATGAAGATAAGTCTATAAGGATTAATTAAGGAGTGGCATTAATAAATTAATTAATTACTAATTAAGTGTGCGCCTTTTCTTAATTTCCCTAAGCAATTTTTTTTACAGACGTAGATGAGATTCGAAGGTAAATCGAATACCTTTGTTACCAGAAATAAACTATATGCCCATTTACTGTTAAGTTAAGATTTGTTGATATGTCTTGAATTTTTAACGTGTTTACATGTGTTGAAATTGGTTTCTTTGTTTTTTGAATTGCACACATTCACGGTAAATGATTAAAAAAATTAAAAAAAGAGTAAAATTCACCCTTGCATTTGTAGCACAAGCTAGAATAAGCCACTACATTTATAGTTGAGTCAAATAAGCCATTACATTTATTCACTTGGTCAACATTGACCACTATTACCTAAAAATAAAAATGTCTTGTTTGGCACCTTATAAAAGGAAGGAAATGCTCGATATATTATTAATTTATTCCAGCTTAATATTTTTACAGTGGAAGAAATAACTGCAATAATTTTTATTTTAAAAATATAATGACGACTGACAGTAATAAATTCATAAATTGCCAAACAAAGTATTATTATTTTTGACAATAATGATCTATGTTAACCGAGTAGGTAAATTTAGTAGCTTATTTGACTCAATTATAAATGTCATAATTTATCTTTACTTGTGGTACAAATATGATGGTGAATTTTACCTTTATTTTAATAAATTATAAAATAGGATATAATATTGTGTGAAAGAAATAATTTTCCATTCCAAGAACTAGAAGACAAGCAAAGAAACAAGCATACCCTTGGTGACAACGTTTTGCTTTTCCCCAGCTAGGCGGCCCTTCTACCTATAAATTTACCTATAGATAGGGTAAATTTATTTTTTTGAATTCTAAAGGAAATTACTATAGTTTAAAACTAACTAATTTAATTTAATTATTAATTAAGAAAAGAATCTTATGAGGAGAGGAGAGGAGAGGGGACCTTGAAAGTTGAAGCCTTTGGGAGTGTTGGAGAAGGAGGGAATATTCTTGAGCTGCCAAAGTTCAACAACTAAAATCCAAAGTTTATATACTAAACAAATTTAGAAAGCAAGAACATGATTAGATTATGATTATAAGATTTAATTAGAGTTAGATGAGAGGCAGGAAAAGTCAGCTCACAAGGGGACGACTGCTCACCCTCCCAAAAATTCACTGCCTTTGTCAGCTCCCTGTCTCTACACTCTCGATCTCTACTCTTTTATAAAATTTAGTAATTAACCCCCGTTAGCTAGGCCCCTTTACCTTCCTAATTAAACAATTACTAATAATCTCTAATCGCATCTACTAACTAATAATATATTATTACTTACGAGGCCCTTTGAAAATTTAGTTTTTTTTTCCATTATTAAGTTACATTTATTAAAAAGTCTAGAGTCCGACAATAATAAAATATTCACTCTAATTAATTACTAATAAATATAATTAGGATTTATCCCAAATTAAATATATTCTCAATAATCAAAATTCAAAACCCTAACCATGGTTTTCTTATATATGCCCTTAATTATTTTAAAGATAGAACAATGTTTTTTTCTCTTTACCTTTTCAAAAAGGAAAAATATATATAAAAAACACGACATTACATATATGCCTTTTGACAACATATCAAGAAAACAAAACTCTCTCCACAAAAGAAAAGCAAAGCATAAAGCTCAAAGTGTAAAAGTCGGTCATCTACCTTATTCAAGAATATACCAACTAAACTTCCACACAATTTATATAGAATCATAGAAAAAATATACAATCTTTTATTTTTCCTATAAAAGTACATGGAAATAAATATATATTAAATTTCTCAAAACGAAAAATAAAAATAAAAATAAAACAAGAGAGAATATACACCAACAAATCCTCTAATCAAAAGTTAACTAAATAATAAATTATGCAATCAAGCAATGAATTAATATTAATAGGGAATAATAGTTGAAAGAATAATAGTTAGGATAATGCAAAAAAATACATTTGTGCTCAATTTTTATTAGTGATTTGGCTCCTTATTTCATTTTGTCTCACATACGACCCTCGTACTCGAATGATAGTTTTTATTTGGCAAAAAGGGGTTAGAGAACCCTGGACTTTGACGTTTTATTTAATGGGAACCCTAAATTATTTTTTTATTTAATCGCATCCCTGACTTCTTTACATTTTGTTTAATCACACCCCTACCGTCATGTTTTCTGATGTGGCACCGTTATGTGCCTAGTCATGCGCTTACTGGATGCCACGTCATCAAGACACGTCAGCAGCTTGCCACATAGTCTCATCCACGTGTAGAAGCGAGCCACGTGTCAGTGGGTTAACACCCAAACGGCATCCCTAACCCTAACCTTCATCCCTTCCCTGCATCTTCTACTTCTTCTACCTCTATACCCAATCAAAACACCTCACCTTCCTATCTTCCCTGCCTCATCCTTTTCCTTCCTCAATACCATAACCTCCATTTTCCTCAATACCCTAACTTCCATTCCAATTCTAAATCCCTTGCAATTTTCAAACAATCCCTCTGCAAAACCAAACCAGAAGCAACGAACAAGGTAGTAATTCTTCCCTTAGTATTTCCAGTTTTTATGGCCTTTTAATTGGTTAACTACTGATGTCGTTGATTGCTCCTCTCATCTCCGCGTTTGACGCTCTTTCTTGTTCTGTTTTTTGTCCGATTGGTATCGGTGTTGGTTGATTGCTTTTTGTGGAGGTTGGGGGCCGACTAGGCTGCCGGTTGCATCGCCCGGATTCCTGTTGTTTTGGTTGTAGCGATGGCCGGCAGTGAAGATGGCTATCGGAGAAGACGACGAGGGCGAGGTTTGAGGTTGTGGTTGGGCTGGTCATTTCGGGCCAACAGATAATTGGATTAAATTTGAATTGCTGGGTTTAATTGATAAATTATTTGGATTATTGCTCTTGGTACAATTTTAATTGCTGGTTTAATTTGCAACTGGATTGAATCATTGCTTGGTTAATTGTTGCTTAGATTGAATCATTGATGGTTGGATTGGCGGGGCGACGACGCTACCATAGATGGCGGGATTTGGTTTGGTTGTGCTAACGGTGGAGATGGAGTCGCGGTTGTTTGGGTTGCAGAAGGGGATGGTTGTGTCGTCAACGGAGCAGTCGCGGCTGGCTGTGGTGGCGATGGCGCTGCCATGGTTGTGGGTTTTGCTGGCAGCACTGGATTTGGTGACAGAGAGCTAGGTTTGCAGTGGAGGACTCTGTGTGGTGTCTTTTTCACTTGGCAGAGGTGGGTAGAGGAGGTCGCACCTTGTACCATTTTTTGTTCTAGGCATGGTGAATTTTTGCAGGTGAAGGATTTGAGGAAGAAGACGACTATGGAGGGTTTGAGGAAGAGGGTGACACGTGGCGCGCTTCTACACGTGGACGGGGGGACTATGTGGCAAGTTGCTGACGTGTCTTGATGACATGACATCCAGTAAGCGCATGACTAGGCACATAACAGTGCCACATCGGTAAAACGTGACGGTATGGGTGTGATTAAACAAAATGTAAAGAAGTCAGGGATGCGATTAAATAAAAAAATAATTTAGGCAGTTCCCATTAAATAAAACGTCAGAGTCCAGGGTCCTCTAACCCCTTTTTGCCGTTTTTATTTAAACGCTCATGCTAATTTCGTCAATCGACTACCGTTAAATGTCCTGTTACACCTATTTTGCTAACGTGTATGTCACGTCAATTGAGATAATAATTAAAATATATATATAGAAAAAGAAAACGGGTTTGGTATTTTTTCTTCTACTTGTTGTATCTTTCCACTCCTCCGTATCTCACTCTCTTCCTCCATGACCATCTAATTTAAACATATCAAATAACAAGCCCAACTCTACTAAAACCCATGACACTATGACAATTATCAAGAAATTGCCACAATAGAATCATGCTACTTTTAAATTCAAACAAATTGCAAATATGTTTTTATCTAAATCTCATGTCTATCTCTTTTTAAATTCAAATTAAATAGTATTGAATTTAAATATAAATCTAATACAATTGTGATCATCATCTATATAATATACACTAGTATAAATATGTACTACATGAGGCAAGTTAAATATAACAATCTATTCATTATTCTACCTATTTATGTTATTCTATTTCTCAAGTAAGCACAACAAAATTCCTAATTTGTCGACCAAACATGGTGCTCTACGATTCCGCCACCTCATCATTATTAAACCCAACCAATAACTCCTCCTCTAGTCTTCCACTATCACCAAGCTCTCGGATATAGATGGCCTCCTTGTCGGCGCTGGTTACAAAGTCCGCTCATTGGAGCTCCGCCAAGTGACTCAACACCTCAAACGTCTCAAAAACGTCTATTTTTTTTAAAAAAAAACATTGTTATTATGCTAAATTAGTGAAAATACACGTGGCAGATAACGTGAGAAATCACATAGAACTTTTAACGGTAGTCAATGGATGAAGTTAGTATAAGAGTTCAAATAAAACTAATCATTCAAATACAGGTGTTATATGTGGACGAATGAGGGGTCAATTAAACCGAAAAATTGAGTACAAGTATTATTTTTTTCTTTTCATTATCCCACTAATAGTTGAAAGAATTAAATGATAAGAGGTGAGGGCAAGTGGATGATAAAATGTAGTCAAATTTGAAAGGGGGGATGCGAATCGATAAAACAGTGTGATTAAATAGGACGATTATTCCCTTTTAATGTGGTTTTTGTTTCGTCGTTTCCTTTGGAATTTATCTTCCTTGACAACTGGTCACGTGCATGGATACACGTGCATGTGACAGATTTGTAAGGAACTACTACTAAGAACTACAGTCTCTACAACAACAAAGTAATAACAAAAGATTTGCTATTTGTCATTAACCCAAACTAAAAAGCACAAGAAGTTAATTGGAAAAAAGTTCCATGTACACTACCATATATATAGAAGTTGGTGTCATGTTTAATTATCAAAATTGAATTAAAAAAAAAAAGACAAGAATTTCATATATATGCTGCAATAATTCCTCTATTGAATAATGCATTGTTAACAATTGAATAATTAAGAAAATTAAATTAAAATATAAAAAGAAAGAAGAGAAAAGTGGAAGTGAGGGTGACTCATGAATGAAGAAGGCTTTAAAGTTTGGACAAAGGTTTAGTTTGCCAGAAACAGAAAAACAACATTTGCATTCGTACGTGGAAATTGAGGATAAAAGAGAGATTGGAGTCACACTCAACTCTGCATACATTTGACGAAAAACACCATATAATCCACACCACTGCTTTTAACTAACTAATATTGCTTGTTCAGTGACATGACGGAATTGGGAGAACACTAAAATCTGGAAAGGAAAAAGGAAAACATTAACCTCTACATAAGAAGGGTAATTAGTAAAAATGCTGCTCGTGTTTCTAATCAGCTCAAAAATAAAATTACGAATTCAATTATTAATAAGGTAAGAATAGAATAAGAAATAAGAAAAAAAAGAAGGCCTACTTTCTAATCTTAATAATAAATCCCCCAAAGTATAAATGTTACACACCCATGCACAATAATCAAGGATGGTTTTTGTTTGATTATAAAATAAAAGAACAAAAAAGAGAAGGCAAGGCAAGCAAATTATGTGATAATGATGAAATGGAAAAAAGGCCTCTAGCTCTAGCTTTCTCACAACACCCTCATCATATGTGTCATGATGCACCTTTGTGTAAATATTTTATTTATTTATCATTTTTATTACCTTATAAAAATCCTAATTCAACCTCCTCCCCTATCCCAACTTTAATTAGCTTTTCACCGCCACCCCCAAAAGATTGAAGAATAATTTATTCAAATGTATCCCACCAAGCTTAAAAAGCAAGTACTATGTATTAGTATTTATTTACAGTACTAAATTAAATTAAATAAAATGTCTGCAGAAACATGCAAGTGTGAGAGAGAAAGACATACCAAATCTTTGCATATATTTGAGTTCTTATGTCTTTAGGGTTGAGACCCATATGCATCTGTCTACCTGCTACTACTACTCTCTTGTATTGTATTCTTTTGTTCCCATCTTAATCTAATTAATGACCCTCTTTGCTTAATAATAATCCTCTGATCAGAGAAGAACACACCACACAACATAAGCTGGTTTTGAGATATATTGCTAGAGAAGATGACAGAAGAAGACACAATCTCATCATGTAATGGATTTGTGCAGAACCCAGTTCTTGTTGCAGTTGATGGATCCAACATTAATAATCCTCTACCTCCACCTCTACCTCTAAAGAAGAAGAGGAACTTACCAGGAAATCCAGGCAAGCAATTACAAACCTCTATTTTTTTCTTTTTTTCTTTTTTTCTCTCTTTTAAACCAAGAAACCAAGATATGTTTGTTTTAATTATATATATATATATGATGATGATGATGATGATGAGAATATTCATCAAGAAAGTTATGTTCATATGTATGTGTGCAGATCCTGAAGCTGAAGTGATAGCTCTGTCTCCAAAGACTCTGATGGCGACCAACAGATTCTTGTGTGAGATATGTGGGAAAGGTTTTCAAAGGGATCAGAACCTACAGCTTCATAGGAGAGGCCACAATCTTCCATGGAAGCTGAAGCAAAGGACAAGTAAAGAGATAAGGAAGAGAGTCTATGTCTGCCCTGAGAAGAGCTGTGTGCATAACCACCCATCTAGGGCACTTGGCGACCTAACTGGTATCAAGAAACACTTTTGTAGGAAACATGGTGAGAAGAAATGGAAGTGTGAGAAGTGCTCTAAGCGATACGCTGTGCAGTCTGATTGGAAAGCTCATTCCAAGACTTGTGGGACTAGAGAGTACAAATGTGACTGTGGCACCCTGTTCTCTAGGTATTCCTTATTTTCTCCTCAATCTATATCGCTCTATGCTCATTAATTAGTATAACAAAGTTGAAGAAAGCATGAAAAACTAAATCTTTGTCTGCGCCCCCCCCCCCCCCCCCCCCCCCCCCCCCCCCACTATTGATTTCTCAGTTTTGGAAAAGAAAGAAAAGAAAAGGTACAACGTAAAAATAATATATATATATATATATATATATATATGTGCTTTAATTATAATGAAGAGAAAGAGATAGGTGGGAAGACAACATCATTCTTTGATTTGATTGTATAGTGTATGTGTGTTCTTGAATTCACACCATTCTTGATTGATGGACCCATATATCTTCTTTCTGGTTTAAGCCTTGTAATTCCAAATAATACCATGTTTCCTGACTTGTATGGTTTCGAAATGTTTGATTTTGAGCAGGAGGGATAGTTTCATTACGCATCGAGCCTTCTGCGATGCGTTGGCTGAGGAAACAGCCAGAGTCAATGCAGCATCTAGCATAACCAGTTTAGCTGCTAGCAACCTGAACTATCACCACCTCATGGGGGCTCCATTAATAGGGCCCAACAACATGGCACAACAATTTGCTTCTATTTTCAAGCCAATCTCAAGCAACGACCAAGCATTATTGATGGACCAAACCAGATTTAGGGGATCAGGTGGTGGTGGTCTCCCCTTGTGGCAGGGACACCAAAGCCATGACCCAGTAGAGATTCATCATCATCATCAACTTGGGTCCTTGAGTTCATCATCAGGGTCGATGCTAATTGGTGACCACCTTGTTTCAAATTCACCAAATCCTCAAGATCATTATCAAGTAAACTGGCCAATATTTGGGAATAATAAGATGATGATGATGTCCTCAAATAACGGAGACGAGCTGACAAGCAGCAGTTTGCTTCCATTAGGCAGCAGCACTACTACTGGTGTTAAAGAAGCAGCAACTACTGCTGCTACTGCTCAGCTTGTGAGTGTTCCTTCATTGTACAGCACAGAACAACAACAACAGTCACATCAGACAAGCAGTTCTGCAGCAAATATGTCAGCCACAGCTTTGCTGCAGAAGGCTGCACAGATAGGTGTAACTTCTTCAGCTGATCATGGATCATTCCTTGGGAGTTTTGGGCTGAAGACCAGTACTGCTACTGCTACTGACTGCAAATTTCAAGATGGGAACAAATTCTGTGGGTTGATAATGTATGGCTCAAATGACCACACAATCATGAACACCCATAATCTTGAGAATGGTGGTGTGGAGAACCATCAGCTGCAAATGTACCCTGCAGCGAAGCGCCAGAGAATACAGAGTAGTACTGATCATCAGGATAGCACAGGGGGGCAAACAAGAGACTTTCTTGGAGTTGGTGTGCAGGCCATATGCCACCCATCATCGATTAATGGATGGATTTGATCCAAATAATTTAAGGGGCAATATTTTTCCATTTCTGCAGCAGGTTGCAGATTCTCAAAAGAAAATGGGGAGCAAGAATAATATTGTTGACAATAAAGAGAGAGGAAGAAAAGAAAAGAAAAGATCCATGATGCATATTCAGGTGAACCCTAAAAGCTGAAAGCTGATGACTTTTGTTTAATTTTTGATAAAAGATGCAGTGGGTGTGGTGGGGTGGGGTGCAAACAAAGCAAGCAAAGCAAGAGACCCTTTTGGGCTCCATTATTGCTTGTTCCAACAAGTGCTGTGCTGTGGTTGTAGCCTTTTCAAAAATCAAACTGGGTTAAAGAGAGGATTTCCATTGACAATCTAAAGGTTCCATCAAAATTTATCAAGTCTAGCTAGCTAGTGCAACAAAATATGCAATAGGCAATAGGCAATAGGCATAGGCATAGGCATAGGCCTAGCTAGCTCATTGTTTAAAATTAGTATAGTAATCTCCAATTTTGGCTCTTCTTCTTTCACCAAAAGCATGCAAGATAAATAATGTATTACTATAATTAATAACAAGATTCAGTACTCTAATTCATGCACAAAAATAAGGAAATTAGCTTTGTCTTTCTACATATTGCTCACCTTTTTGTTTCTTGGGTGATTTTCAAGCTTCAATTTGCTGTAGTCCTTCGTAAGTGAAATTTCATGGCACTTGATTAATTCCTTTTGGCTGGAAATTTGAATGAGATGCAATCTCTATGATCATCCATCCTCCTCAAATACACCCTCTCAACATTCTAAACACTAAATTCCTTGATTCTAAGAAAAAATTAACAATAAAAAACATTTGAATTCCTTGGTACTGATTAATAATACAGCAGAAAACAAAAATGGAAATACACAAATGAATAAATAAGAATCTCGATCGTACATACCTGCAGTTATATACCTCTATTGATTCTGTAAGCTTTTGCCGGAAGATATACCGTGGCTTTGCTGTGTGTCATTCCACAAGGATTACAATTGAACGGAATTGGGCATTTTAAAATGGATATGTGTGGATAAATTAAATACCCAACTAAAATTTAAAATTAAATATATCCATTATCTAATGGATATCCAATTGCATCTATTTATTTATTATTTAATTTAATTTAATTTATTTAGTAATTATTTTACCAAATTATTTATTTTTTTATAATTAAGTAAATGTAGCTTGTTTTAGTATGTGGGCCCAATCTGATCACATATACTCGTTGTTAAATATTTAGATTCGTTTTCACCATTTAAATTCATTTCTTACCATTTTGGCTCTTTTTTATTTATCAATTATGCTTAATTATTACTACCAATTAGGCTCATTTGACCACAGTGATTCATTTTTTACCATTTTAGTTCATTACATAAAAAATCATTGGTGAAATGATTTCATCTCACTTACTTAAGTTGAAACGATTTCATTTCTAATAAAGATTTGGTTCCAAATGGAATATACTTTTATGGACACTGATTGGGTGACTCCAACAGTCACATGAACAGTGTTGGATTCCACTCGGTTGCGACCTAGTACGGAGGTTGTATGTGAGCTTTATTTTGATATTCGAAATTCCAATGACGCTCGCACATGGGCTGACATTTTTTTCATTTGAAATTTTTGTGAAATATTTTTGGAAATTGCTAAAGATGAAAAAAAACTATTTCTGAAATATTTTTTTACCCCCCATAATTATGAGAAGTAAAAAAATATATTGAAAGACCATAGTACCCTCCACCCTCAACCCTCTTCTCTCTCTTTCTTCCATTCTCTCCACATTCACGAGCCCCGCCGCCATCTGGCTCTATCTAGGTTTGTTTCTATCCAAAGGTGTGTTGGAAGAGTTGAACGATTTTAATGGTTGTGGTCGTGTCGAATGTCGTCGTCGATGAGGCAAGCAATTACTAAGTTGTCACAGACGCGGTGGTCGAAAGAGTCTTGCCCCGCCTTTTGCGTATCCCTCTCCTCCTTAGTCCTTTTCAACCGATCGTCCTTCTATCCTTAGTTTGTGCGGCTGTAAGCTTTCATTTACTTGAAGGAATTTTGTGTCTGTCGCATTTTTCAACTTTTGTAGCCATTGATGAACCATATTTGATGAATCCTATGTTAAAGCATGATTAATATAAGTTGAGTATAGTTTTAAATAAAATGCATATGCAATCAATATAATAACCGTCCTTGTGTGGTACAAAAGAGGATAAACATATTTGCTAAAGCCAATATCCAATATAGAGCAAAACGCATTACTCACTAAGCAATTCACACATTGTACATACACTCTCAATTTTACAATTTTAATATTTTGGTGTAATTATTTGCCCATAAAAGTATTCTAAATCAACACCAATGTGCGCATACATAAATATCGTACAAAATATTCACATACTAAAGATATACTCTGAATTTACAATTTTAATATTTTGGTGTAAATGTTAGTCCGTAAAACTACTGTAAATGAAGACCAATGTGTGTATGCATAAATATCATACAAAGATTTTTACAAACTGAAGATATACTTAGAATTTAGCAATTTTATTACCTCATATGCCTTGGGAATATTAGAATTAATTTCTTTCATCTCATTGGATGCATCTTTCGTCTTATTCCTCCATTCTTTTTTTCTTGTGAACTCAGACTAGTTCACATTGTGCTAACCTTTGCCTTCTAGAAAAACTAGCCAAAACTAATTGATGTTACACACAATCTATGAATTTATAACTATTGATTTTTACTACTAACTATGAAAGCATGATTTACCGAAATTTCTTCTTATTGATGGCAATTGCTGCCAAAATGGAAAAGAAGTTAGATTTCCCTGCACTGTCTACTGAAGGCACAAATAGTGATAATGAACAACACACGAAGACATGCTTACCAGAATAATTGAAACTCAGTCAATGACCTTTTGACCCTTCTAAACTCCTCTTCCCATCATCTATCGCTCTCGCTTTTGTTCCACGTGCCATCACTGGTCCGAACAAATACTACGGTACTTTTATAAGATTGGGAGCTTTGCTGTCGGGCCGGGGGCTGTTGTTGAAATTGAGAACATGGTCGCTGGCTTGTCAAGAACCCTAAAAGTGGTTTCCAAATTCACAGAGGAGAGACAAACTAGAGAAGACGATTGAACTTTTTTTCAGAGAAAAAAAGCATAATGATAGCATGTTTCATGGGCACGATTTTATCTTCTTTTCTAGTCTCTTCAGGGGCTTGATTCTGCTATTTGACCCTTATTTCAATCATTTTTGCAGATCAGACCTGAAAGGAGATAAAGAACGAAAAGAAGTGTTTTTGGAGGAATTCTTGGGATTTCAAGCTTCAAGGCCCAGAAGATCAGAGTGTCGTCGAGCCCTCGACACTAACCAGACCATTGAGCAGTCTCTCACCCACGATATCTCTGCATCAATTCTCAATCGAAACCAAGGAGAAGAATCTTTGAAGATCCTCACGGGATTCCATGCATTTTCAGAAGCTGTCAGGCGCGCCAAAGATTCCAGGATATTCCCCTGAAGGACATGTGCTGTCACGCTCCCATTGCTTCTCCTTCCCCTTAGCTATTTTGTCCCCTAGCTAGTTTTCGGATATATAAGCTTAGCTTTAGGGTTTCTTGTAAGGACGGTTATCCTAGGACATTAATACATCACTCTTTCTTTTACCCTAATTTCTGGGAATCTTCTCGTCTTGGTATTTGGAGCAGCCGCTAGCCTTGTAAAGGAGAAGCTTTTGATTAATTAAATCAACTTTCGGTTTCTTCTAACCCTTCTCTTTATTTATTTTATGCTTCTTATCATCTACTGTTCATATTCTAGCATGAGTAGCTAAGTCCCATCTTCTTAGTAAAGGGTGTTTCAAGGGTTGTAAGGTTCGGTTAAGAGGCCTAATGCATGCTTAATATATTCTCTTGCCATATTCAGTTGTTTATCGTTTTAATCCCATGCTCATATAGAAATGTTAAGGGCTTGATCAACTGTTAATATTTCTGCTTGAGTAATGTCATTCTCTTGGTTATAACTGACATGAATCCTTGAGATAGAGTAGACACCTAGTGGAGACATCGCGAGAGGTCTTTCATCTAGGGGTAAATGATTATTTAGGTTATGTGATGCGAGCTTGACAAACTGAGATGTCACGCCCTAGATCTGTCTTGCCTCCACTTCATGGGCGTTTTAAATAGTGCCTTCCCGTATTCGTGCCTGGGAGGACGACGAAACATCAAGGCCACCTCATATGTGGAAACGGGGGCTGGCTTCTACCTACGAAGGTGAGAAGGGGGCCTACGTGGAAACATGGCCCCTATAGCAGGTCTATGTATGAGTTTGGACTATCTTTGTGCCGATGATTAACCGATCCGAAATGTAGCCCGAGAACACCTTTTGCTAAGATCTCTTCCCATCATATTCATATCTCTTTTGCTGCTTTAATTGTTTTCTTGCCCACGAATTATTTTTGACTATCTTGCCCTTGATTGTGTTTTACTTTCATGCCCTATATAACTGCTTTAATTACTCGTCTTGTTAGCTCCATATTCTGCGTTGATTAAGTCATTAATCAACATACAAACTCCCCCTAGTGTTGCATGTTTATATTTTGTTGCAATTGTTCCCTCTCATACATCTTTACTAACATTTTATTCCTTCAATCTCTGTAGTTCGAACCTGTCGTGCCCTATACACATTTATATATGCATTTAGGCATTAGGAAAATATTGAGTATATTTGAGTGACGATCACATAACAACAAATGAGAAAGGTGAAAACAAATTTAACCCAACCAAAATTCTAAGTATTAGTTTCTCGTAATATTCTAAAATCAAAAAAATGATTCTAAATTCTCATCAGTTACTCATGTAAATTCGAGCAAAGGGTTATAATTGTCTTTTTATTGTTATTCTTGTGGTCTCAAATGTTAACTTCTAGTTGACCCACGCGCAAGCTTTCAAGTATAGCCCACGCTCAGTTTTCACTAGCTGCACTCTTGGTGTCACGGACCAATCCTTGAACCCAAAGGATTGTGTTCGTGCGGCGTTTGTGAGGTCTAGTTACACGAACCAGCCTTTCAATCCCACCTTAGTTCTGCATCCACAAAGGAGGGAATAGGTTAATAACCAACACAAGATAATCATAAGCATTCCATAGTACATCATATAAGCACAAAGCAGCATTGCCATAACAAGATCCACACAAGGCACAAATGATAATGAATGCATCTCTTTATTAAGTAGTGTTCAATAAAGATAAGGCCATAAGGTTTGAGGACAAGGGGGCCGCCCGCACGGCCGACTCTAGACATCCCTTCCAATGAATAACCGAGTCCATGGCACAAGAGACTGATTACTCACTCCCCCAACCCAATACAAGGATTACAACGTAAGCCCAAGTTAAGGTTAAGCGGCCATAGGCTGAACAATACCCTGGACAACCTTAGACCTTAACACTCTCCCCCACTCAATCTGTTAATGCCCTCGTCGACTAGTCTTCGAGGAATCCTTCTATCAGGTCTCGTGCATTCGTCAGATCTTCTTCGCTCTCCCAACTGGTCTCTTCATCTCCCAAGTCTTTCCACTTGACGAGGAATTGGCGTTGCTGAATCTGTTTCTTCACATTCTGGACTTGCCTTCGAATCTTCACCGTGCGCTTTGCAAGGATTGCTTCGGCTACTTTCTCAGGTTGAGGTTGTACCTTGAATCGAACATCAACCCTAACTGCTTGGCTTCTACTTGGGTCTTCTTCGTCTTCATGAAATGGTTTCAAATGGTTGACATGAAACACTGGGTGGCTGATCGTCACTCAAATATACTTAAATTTTCCTGGTGCCTAGATGCACAAATTAATGTGTACAGAGCATGACAGGGTCGAACCGCAGAGATTGAAGGAATAAATTGCTAGTGAATATGTATGACAAGGCAATACGCAACAGATCTAACCGAAGTAACAGTACTGGGGGGGGGGGTTATGTTGATTAATAAATTAATCAACGCAGAGTATGGGAGCTAACAAAACAGAATTTTAAAGTAATTATATAGGGCACGAAGGTAAAATGTAATCCAGGGTAAGAGATGTAAACAGATCAAATGCAGGAAAAGTAAGGAAAAAGATATTAATCAAATAGGACGAGATCTTAGCGAAAAGTGTTCCCTTGGGTTGCATTTTAGGTCGGCTAGTCATCGGTACAACAGTATTCTAGACTCAAGTACAAATCTGTTATAGGGACCGCGTTTCCACACCGCATCCCCTGCTTACCTTCTTAGATAAAAGTCACCCCCCGTTTCCACATATGAGGTAACCTTGACGTTCAGCCATCCTCCCATCTACCTCTCTTGTCATCAAAAGGCAGCCTTGACACTTCGACCTGTCATGGGTACGAAGTAGGGAAGCTAAATTCAGAACGCCCATGAAGGGGAGGTAAGACAGATCTAGGGCGCGACAACTCGGCTTGTCAGACCCGTATCACATACCCTAGATAACTGTTTACCCCTAGGTGAGGCCTCTCGTGCTGCCTCCCCTAGGTGTCTGCTAAAACTCCAGGGCTTCGCGTCAGGTATAACCCTAGAATATGACGTTACTCATGCAGAAATACTAAAAGATGATCAAGCTCTTAACATTTCTAGACAAGCATGGAATTAAATCGGTAAACAATTATGTGCAACAAGAGAATATATTAAGCATGCATTAGACCTCTTAGCCGAACCCTACAACCCTTGAAACACCCTTCACTAAGAAGGGGGTATTTAGCTACTCATACTATAATGTAAACAATAGGTGTATAGAATCATGCAATAACAAAGAAAGTAAAAAGGGAGTAGAGGAAACCGGTAGATTAATTAATAATCGAAGAGGAAAGTTGCTACAAAAGTTGTTCTTGATGATAAGAGGAGAAGATTCCCAGAAAATAAGTGCTGAAATTAATGTAAGAAAATATCCTTGGACAGTCATCCTTACAAAAACCCTAAAACTATGCTTATATAGCCTAATACTAGCTAGGAGACAAAAACAGCTAAGGGCAATGAGGGCGTGACAGCACATGTCCTTGCAAAAGGAATATTCTGGGATTCCTGACACGCATGATGCCTTCTGGAAGCGCCTGGGATTCTGTGCGGATCTTTGAAGATGCTTTTCTTTGGAAGAAGGTTCAGAACTGTCGAGGCCTTGAGGCAGCGCACTGGTCTGGTTAGCGTCGAGGTCTTGACGACATTCTTTCTTCTAGGCCTGGAAACTGGAATTCCTCAGAAATGCTCTAAAATCGCTTCTTTTTTATCTTTTCCTTCTTTTGACGCTGATTTGCAATAAAGATTGGAATAAGGGTCAAATAGCGGAATCAAGCCCCCGAAAGGGCTAGAAAAGAAGGTAAAATCATGACCATGAAACGTGCTATCAAACATCCCCACACTGCCCCTATGCTCGCCCTCGAGCATAAACAAAATTGGAAAGCCACCTCATTCAAAAGCATACATAATCAACTCCCAATACACAGAAATGGGCACGCCATCCTACAAGCTACACTCAACCAGAGCAAATCCAGACCTAGAAAAGTACCTGCATCTGGTTGATAGAATAACGACCCTATCAACCAGACTTTCCCATATCTAGCCTATTCACTAGCAGTCCTCACAAAGAGGTGTATTTGCACTCAAACTCAGAATAAAACACGTGTTTAGGCTATCACTCAAGAATGCAAATAGCACAACACAGGCATAGTTTGCACTTCAATCCGAGTACTGTAGAACACATGCATGGGCAATCAATAATCAAAAAAGTAACGCATCAACCAAAAAGAAAGAAACGGGATCGAAAGAGCTAGAAATATGGAAGAAAGAAGTAGGAGATGAACAGAAGAGAAATGAGAGGGGAAAAGAAAGAAGGAAAAGAAAGAACCAGGTTAAACCTGGTTGGATCCCTTGGCTGGGAAAAAGGCGAAGTGGCGAGGCAGCTTTTACCGAGGGCACGTTGATGATTCGGGGGCTAGACAAAGATCTTCTTTCGAGGGTTGGGGAACATATTTGCTGAGGCGTCGGATGCGGATGCTTTTACTTGGAAGTTCAGTGCCTTTCTTCTTTTATTTCGAAATTTAAATTTTGTTTTTTTTTTAAAGGAGATAGGAGAGGGGGCATGAACCAGCTACAAAATCTTGATTCTTCCGGGGCATGAAACTCTTGATTTTTCCCTGGATCTGCTTCCAGAATCAATGGTGACTTCTTTTTCGCTTCCCCACACTTGAAACTTTCTGGGGGCTCGATTTCTTTGGATGATCTAGGGTTCGAAACGTTTTGAGAATTTTTTTCGATTTTCTGCTTTTTCTTGCCCTAGATCTCTGCTTTCCGCTCTGAAGTCTTTTGCTTTTGTCTGCTTCCCCACACTTGAACTTGTCTGCGCACTTTAGGTGTCTAGCCCTCGTCGTTACCCTCAATAATCGCTACCTCACCTGCCAAGGAAAAAGATCAAGAAAAGAGGAATGGTCAGGAAAGAATATGAAAAGAGGGGGAATATTGGGGGCTAGAAAAGAAAAGAGAGAGAGAGAGTGGAGAAGAGAAAGAAAGAGACGTTGATGCGAAGTTTTCTATCATATCTAAGTTTTCCCATGTCCTAACAGTGACTATACCCAGGGATATTATGCAAACCTAGATCGTGCCTAGCTAAGCATTTTCAATAAAAAATAAAGGGTATGAAGCTCAAATATGCTCACGGTATCAGATTGTGACTACTGGTGTTGCGGCCTAGATATGGATATAAGGGCTAGCAGGTCTAAAAATACATGTTCATGTGTAGATGCGATGGATGCCATGCTTCTTCTATGTATCAAAATTTTAAAAAAACGCATGCCAAAAATGAGGTTTTGAAAACTAGCTGTGGGAAAATTTTCCTAGCATGGCTAAAAAATAAAATCCGTAAAACATACAAATCATGCAACAAACGTGAAAATAAACATGCAATCATGCAGGAAAAGCGCATAAATAATTCCCTCCCCACACTTAGGCAGCGCATTGTCCTCAATGCGGGGAGAGCATAAAAAGGAGTTCAAGAAATATAAGTACAGTACAATAATGAAAAACATTAAAATTATTTAGTGCCCCTTTCGGGCACTGGAGAGATGAAAATGTTCGAGGGGGTTACTAGGGTGGCAAATTTCTGCGGGCAACTTCAGCCGTCAAAGCTTGAAGTTCCCGCAGAATGGCCTGGAGAAGTCTCATCTAGGTCGGATCATAGACAATGAGAGGTATCGGGGGCTGGTTTGCTGCTACCGCGTTGGCTTGACGAGCTGCTTCCGCTTGGGGTGCTTGCTTTTCGGGGGCTAGAGGAATGGCATTGGAACGGGGATCCGAAAGATCTGGATAGTCAAATATGCCACCGTTCTTGATCCCGAAAACCTTTTCTGTTGCGGGGGCACAACCTAGGTAAAAACTCAACACACCCCGTGAGATACATAAATGGCCCATGACATCCAAGGTTCAGATATCCAAATCCTTGAATGCCAGGGGCTCAAAAAGGTTACTAGCATGCAGGTCAATATTACGCATCTTCACAGCAAACAAGAAAATAAGCGACCCAAAAATAGGCCCACGGCTACCATTTAACACATGCAAAATGCCCAAACCTACCCAAAAACCAAGATTGACCTTACGTTTGTGTTTCATGCACCATAAAAAGAAAAGTTCATGCACAGATATCTGTCCCGAGGAACCAAATCGTGCTGAAAAGGTGAGGGCCAGATACCTGTGCAAGATACGCAAGGCAGGGTCGATGATTTCATGGGCTTTACTACCCTTAGGGTCATACTTAATAGCAAGCTTATTGGTTAGTTCACGAAAAGCAGCATTGGCATAAAAAATAGAAGGGATAACAGTTAAAGCATTCTTGTACAGAGGAGTGTTCAGTTCATCTTTTGTGACAAATCCTAACCAGCAATTAAACTCCCCAAGGGTCAAATGCTCCCACTTGGTAGCTAACCTAAAGTTGATCAAACCAAGGGTAGAAGAGTTCGGACCGACCTTGCCCTTGGGCCTAAAAGTACCATCTACCCAGAATGTAGTGAAAAACTCAAGGGAAAGCTCAACAAAGGTCGGGTGTTCCAAATAGAACAGAGATTCCCAACCAATGTTGGCCACATACTCCCTGACCTTGGATTCAATACCCATCTTAGCAAGAAAGTCAAAATCCAGGCGCGCACATGAGCTAACGCCCTTGGAATTCAGCATAGTCAACTTATCAAGGGACGGTTTGTCATTAAATATGATCCATTCATGAGGTGAGGAAAGGTCAGAAGTAACCTGTTGGGAGCTGGATCTGGGGATGGATGAAGGTGCTGGGGTCTCGGCCTCGACATCATCGTCTGCTTCGGGGGCACGGGGCTTCTTGGAGCTCGAGGGCTTGCCTGCACTGGTGGATGAGAGCTTCCTCTTGAGGCTTACTGGTGTATCCACTGCAGCCGGCTGCTCTGGTTTGGCATCAGCCTTGGATTTGCCTTTCTTAGCCGCTGACTTTGCTGCGACTGCTTTTTGCTTCCTCTCTGCCTCTGCCGTGACTTTCTGGGCCTCGAGATCTTCTTCTTCGTCAGCTTCGCTGCCCTTCGCCTCTCCACTTTCTCCTGTTCCCTCCTCCATGGCTTCGAGGTCTTCATTCTCTAGGCCGTTACCAGGCTCAGCTTGCTCCTTCATGACCTCGACTTCTTCATCGGAGATCAGGATGTCCTTGAGGACTTCCTCAACAGTTAAGGCAGGCTGAGGAGCTAAGAACCGGTCGACGGCCGCGTCAAGGGGGGTTTTCCTGGCGGATGGAGAGGGCTTTTTGGATTTAGACTTGGTTGTGGACTTGGCAGAGGAAGATCCGGGGGGAAGTTTCACTACACAGCCGCCTCTAGTGGTGGTCGAGGTAGGGGGAATAGAGCCTGTGACCTCTAGGTCATCGTCCACTGGGGTGAACTCTCGGATCTGCTCTGCGGTAATTGGTGAGACCGCCGTAGGGGAGGGAATGGGAAGTGGGGTGGAATACGGTGGTGTGGCTGTTTTGAATGAAGCCAAGTTTGGGGTAGCAGATTGCGATCTGGATTTGGAAGGAACGGGGCTGGAAGTGTCCACCGGTTTAGGTCCAGAAGCGTTCTTACAGGCTGGTCTTTTTGTTTTAGGTGTCATTGATGATGAGGGAAGAGATGGCAGTAATGGAGATGGAGATGGGAGTGGAGAGAGGATAGGGTTGCGTATTTGGTGAAGGAGAGAGGTGAAAGTGATGTGTTTGAAATTGATATGAGTGAAAACGAAATGGGAGCGTGGGAGAGAGAGTGGTAGTCACAGCTGGCATTTAATGGCGTAGCTTTTTCATTGATGAGGCCTACTTTTTCTGCGCTTGCCAGGCCACGTGGCACCCTGGGCGTGGAGCACATCGGCCCACGCGTATCTCAACTGCCTAAAAAGGAGAACAACTTTTAAATTTCAAAAAGGCAGTTAGTTAATATAAGATACGGACAAAAAAAGAGAATAAAGGTGAGTTAATGCTAAATAAAAGGAATAAAATCATAGGGGGAAAGGAAAGTTTAGGGATATATACAAACAATAAAACATGGAAATAAAATCAAATAAAAATCAAAGAATCCGAAAAGATGCAGAGAAGATAAGGGAGAGAGAAAGGATGCAGACGACATATCAAATGCCTCCAGTGTGGTCCGTTTACTCGTCGGGACCCCGACGTGCTTTGATACTCTAGGTCTAGAGAGGTGGAACATCCACCATGGCCTCCTCAATTATCGAGGTTCTGAATCTCAACTGCCCCATGGTTGTAGACTGTCGTGACCACGAAAGGTCCTGACCATTTAGATTTCAGCTTTCTGGCAAAAAGTCGCAGGCGTGAATTGTACAATAAGACTTGCTGTCCGACTGAGAATGTTTTGGGACGAAAGTGTCGGTCATGGTAAGCTTTTGTCTTACCCTTATAGAGCATGGAATTCTCATAGGCATCGTCCCTCAATTCCTCTAGCTCTTGGATTTGCAAACGCCTGTGTTGATTAGCGAGGCCTAGATCTGTATTCACTTTCCTGATGGCCCAAAAAGCCTTATGCTCTATCTCCACTGGAAGATGGCATGGCTTGCCATAGACAAGTCTGTAGGGAGTCATTCCGATTGGGGTCTTGAATGTTGTACGATAGGCCCAGAGAGCATCATCCAATTTCAAACTCCAATCTTTCCTGGACTGGTTAACGGTCTTCTCAAGGATGGATTTGATCTCACGGTTCGAGACCTCGGCTTGGCCATTAGTCTGAGGGTGATAAGCGGTGGATGTTCTATGGTGGACTCCATACTTTGTCAAAAGCGAGGTCACGACACGGTTTCAGAAGTGGGTACCCCTATCGCTGATGAGCGCTCTAGGTGTACCGAACCGGTTAAAGATAATGGTGCGGAGAAAATTCAGGACCACTTTGGAATCGTCCGTCCGAGTAGCCTTGGTCTCGACCCATTTGGACACATAATCGACGGCCAGAAAGATGTAGATGTTGCCAAAGGATTTGGGAAAAGGGCCCATAAAATCTATACCCCAAATGTCAAAGATCTCGCAAGCAATAATATTTGTCAAGGGCATCTGATTCCTAGCCCCGATATTTCCAGTGGCCTGACATCAGGGGCACGAAGCGCAAAACATGTAACTATCTTTAAAAACGGTGGGCCAGTACAGACCAGCTTCCAGGACCTTTAGGGCGGTTTTCTTGGCCGCGAAATGGCCTCCCTCCGAATGGAAGAATTTAAGGATCGAGGGCACCTCGTCCATGGTTACACATCTACGAATTATTTGATCCGAACAGTGCTTCCACAGGTAGGGGCTGTCCCAAATGTAGTATTTTGCTTGCCTTCTGATCTTATTGCATTCAGACGGAGCGGCATCATCTGGGTAGGTGCCAGTAGCACAGAAGTTTGCAATGTCGGAAAACCATGGGGAATAAACAGCTTGGGCTAGACATAATTGCTCGTCTGGAAAAGTATCCCGGATTGGCTCAAGCGAATTATCTTCTTGGGCTGGAAGTCTACTCAAGTGGTCTGCCACAAGGTTTTCTCTTCCTGCCTTATCTTTGATAGCGATATCAAATTCTTGTAGGAGCAGGATCCAACGAATAAGTCGAGGTTTGGCATCGTCTTTGGTCAACAAACACCGAAGGGCAGAATGGTCTGAGTAGACGAGGACATGAGTGCCTAGCAGATATTGCCTGAACTTGTTTAGGGCATAGACTACGGTCAGGAGTTCTTTCTTTGTGGTAGTGTAGTTCTGCTGGGACGAGTCTAGTAGCTTGGAAGCATAATAGATGACATGGGTCTCTTTATCTTTCTTCTGACCCAAAATGGCGCCAAGGGCCTGATTACTGACATCACACATGACCTCGAAAGGTAGTGTCCAATCGGGGGCACGAATAATCGGGGCCGAGATAAGTTTGTTCTTGAGAAGTTCAAAAGCGGTTTTGCAGGCCTCGCTGAAATCAAAGGACACGTCCTTCTGGAGCAAGTGACACATTGGTTGAGCAATCTTGGAAAAATCTTTAATGAACCGTCAGTAGAAACCAGCGTGGCCTAGAAAAGATCGCACATCGCGGACACAGGAGGGGTAGGGCAAGGGTTCTATTACTTCTATCTTGGCTTTGTCAACCTCAATTCCCTTGGCCGAGATAACATGACCAAGCACTAGGGCTCGATCTACCATGAAGTGACATTTTTCAAAATTCAGGATAAGATTCGTCTCTATGCAGCGCTCTAGGCACCTCTTCAGATTGTTCATGCATTCCTCAAAAGAACTCCCATAGACGGTGAAGTCGTCCATGAAGACTTCGATTCCATCCTCAACTAGTTCAGAGAAAATGCTGACCATACAACGTTGGAAAGTGGAAGGGGCGTTACACAGACCGAAGGGCATGCGTCTGTAAGCGAAGGTCCCGAAAGGGCAGGTAAAGGTGGTCTTTTACTGGTCTTCAGGAGCAACTGGGATCTGATGGAATCCGGAGTAATCGTCTAGACAGCAATCGGCAGTAGTCAATACACACTCTCCACCCATTCTGGATCTGGGTAGGAATGGATTCGCCATCTTGACCGATGGTGATGATTATGTCTGTTTTCTTGGGCACGACCTGGATAGGGCTGACCCAAGGGCTATCTGACATGGGGTAGATAACTCCCGCATCTAGCAACTTGAGAATCTCTTTCTTTACCACTTCCATCATAGGCGGGTTAAGTCGCCGCTGGGGCTGGCGAATGGTCTTGCTCGCGTCTTCTAGGTGGATGTGATGAGTGCATAATGCTGGGGACAAGCCCTTAATGTCTGCAATGGTCTATCCTATGGCTTGTCTGAAGTTCCTCAGCAAGGAAACTAGCTTGGACTCCTCAGGGTCTTTGAGCTTGTTGGAGATAATGACAGGCAGAGAGTTATCGGGGCCTAGATAAGCATATTTCAAATGGGTAGGCAATGGCTTCAGATCGAGGGCTGGAGCCTGATCAATAGAGGGAAATAACTTAACATGGACTGGATATTCGGGAGACTGCTCTGGAGACTCACGCTGAGCAACAACGCATTCTTATAGGGCAGCGACGACAGAGTGTAATTCAGGTGGAATAGGAAGCGTCGAGGCCACGACATCTAGAAGAGCAGGTGTCAGACTCCTGTCAAGGGAAAATTGCAAGGGGTCAGTAGAATATATGTCATCAATCTCCCCTATAATGGGGTCTACAATATCAACATAATTCACACTAGAAAATTCAGAGAGGTATCGCATGGCTTCTAGCATATTGAATTTGATGATCTCTCCATCAAATTCGAGGGAGATGGTGGCATCATGAACATCAATCTTTGCTCGGGCTGTGGCCAGAAATGGGCGGCCTAGAAGAACATCTGTAGATTTGGTGGAGTCTTTGTTCTCCATTGCAATCACATAGAAATCTGCAGGGAACAAGAATTCTCCCACTTGGACTAACACATCCTTGATTATCCCCTCGGGGTAGATGATAGAGCGGTCAGTAAGCTAGATGGCGAGGTCTGTGGGCACGAGAGGCTTGAGGCCTAGACTGTGGTAAATTATCAAGGGCATGACATTAATTCCTGCTCCTAGGTCACACATGGCCTTGCCAATATCGACTGTTCCGATTCGGCAAGGGATAATGAACATGCCTTGGTCTTTGCATTTCGGAGGGATTCGACGCTGGATATGGGCAGAAGCGTTGGCCTCTACGCTGATTTTGTTAACTTCGGCGAACTTGTTTTTGTTCGTGCATAGTTGCTTCAAGAATTTAGCATAGCGAGGGACATTCTTCACGGCCTAGAGAAGTGGGATGTTTACAACCACTTTACTGAACATTTCAAAGATATCGCAATCCTCCTTATCTTTCTTGGCCTTGACCAATCTATGAGGGAACGGGGGTTCGAGAATCTTATGAATGTACTCTTGAGTAAATTCTGGTGGGTTGGGGTCATTCCGTGGTGAACCTCTGGGGGAGCGGATTCTGTCCTCTTTGACTTCCACGAATCTAGGAACTTTGGGGAGCTTTGTTCTAGGTTTAGGCCGGATTTCGGCCTCTGGGGAATTTTCAATATCTTGGACTGGAAGCTCAGGTGGGTTGAAGGTCATTCCACTACGCAAAGTTACTGTGCATACATTGTGCTTTGGATTTGTTTCGGTCTAGGGTGGCAATCTGCCATGGTTTGTTAATTCTTCCAGTTTGGCAGTCATGACACTCATTTGCCTCTTAAGTTCATCTATTTCTTTCTGCTGCTCGGGATTCTTAGGCATTTCAGCAGTCGGGGGCTGGATAAAAGTCTGGTCTGGAGGATGGACAAAGGTCTGATCCTAAGGAGGTTGGTGTTGATACTGGTTCTGATGGAATGTGGGTTAGGGTCTGAAATTTGGCATGTTAGGAGGGGGGTTTCCATAGGGGTTTTGGTGTGGTTGATGGCTAGGCCCCGAAAGCTGAGTGTTTGGGACCCATCCTAGGTTTGGTTTATTCCAGCCTTGTTTGGAATAAATTGGCCAGCAACATTCACTTGTATTTCCTCCGGAATATGGGGGCATGCATCAGTGGGGTGATCCACGAAAATGCATATCTGGCAGGCCTTGACAGGTGCGGGTTGTCCGGTTATGAAATTCTGGAACATTCCTGTAAGGGATGATATCTGGTTTTGAAGGGCTGCTACTTGGACATCCTGGCCTGGATTGTTGGCAAGGTCGTCTGAGGCATTCTTGGCCATGAGCTCTATTTTTGCTCGAGCGGCTCTTGGAGTTAGAGCAGTCAGGGATCCATTGGCAGCTGCGTTAAGTAACGCCTTATCATGAGCTTTGAGGCCTTCACAAAAATATTGAACAAGAGCGTGCTCGGTAAGGTTGTGAGCTGGACAGCTAGATTGCATCTTCTGGAACCTCTCATAGTACTGGGCTAGAGTCTCCTCTTTCTTCTGAACAATGGAGACGAGTGGCTTGCGCGTGGTGTTGGAGATTGAAGTTGGGTAGTACTTCTCAGTGAAGATTTTTGACATGACTGCCCAAGAACGAATAGATCTTGCGGGAAGGTCATAATACCAGTCGAGGGCATCATCTTTGAGAGACCACTGGAATGCGCGGAGCTTGGCTTGCTCAATACTGACGTTGGCGGGTTTCATGGCTTCGCAAATAGAGTGGAGCTGTTGAAGATGGCGAAGAGCATTTTCCTTAGCTACCCCTCGAAAAGTAGGCAGATGATGAAGTACGGTTGACTTCAGAGTCCAGTCATGAGGGACGTTAGGCCAGTCAATGCAGCTGCTTGCCATATCAGGGGTTGCATGGAAATTGTCGATGGTTTGTTGGTCTGGGGGTGGTGGTTGATCTTCGCGGTTCTCACGGTTGTTACGGTTATCATTGTTGGCTAGTTCATCCATTGCTGGAAAATTAAAATGGTCTGGTATGGGGTTTTCGGGGTTACGATGGAGAAAGGTCAAGCCCACTAAGAGCTGGTGTTCCTGATCAGCCAGATTGGAAGGGGATCCGTCGAGGGCAGGATGTGGGATTACTCTATGATGAGCAGATGTTCCTTGAGCTTGCCTACGAAGTCCTCTTTCTGTTCTGGTCAACTCGAGGTCTAGAGGGAGTAGATTGGGGGCAGATCTCTTGGTCATACAAGAAAAACAAAAACAAAATTAGTACCGTTCAATCCCCGGTAACGACGCCAAAATTTGATCGTCACTCAAATATACTTAAATTTTCCTAGTGCCTAGATGCACAAATTAATGTGTACAGAGCAAGACAGGGTCGAACCGTAGAGATTGAAGGAATAAATTGCTAGTGAATATGTATGACAAGGCAATACGCAACAGATCTAACCGAAGTAACAGTACTGGGGGGTTATGTTGATTAATAAATTAATCAACGCAGAGTATGGGAGCTAACAAAACAGAATTTTAAAGTAATTATATAGGGCACAAAGGTAAAATGTAATCCAGGGCAAGAGATGTAAACAGATCAAATGCAGGAAAAGTAAGGAAAAAGATATTAATCAAATAGGACGAGATCTTAGCGAAAGGTATTCCCTTGGGTTGCATTTTAGGTTGGCTAGTCATCGGTACAACAGTATTCTACACTCAAGTAGAAATCTGCTATAGGGACCGCGTTTCCACACCGTATCCCCTGCTTACCTTCTTAGATAAAAGTCACCCCCCGTTTCCACATATGAGGTGACCTTGACGTTTAGTCATCCTCCCAGCTACCTCTCTTGTCATCAAAAGGCAGCCTTGACACTTTGACCTATCATGGGTATGAAGTACGGAAGCTAAATTCAGAACGCCCATGAAGGGGAGGTAACACAGATCTAGGGCGCGACAACTCGGCTTGTCAGACCCGTATCACATACCCTAGATAACTGTTTACCCCTAGGTGAGGCCTCTCGCACTGCCTCCCCTAGGTGTCTGCTAAAACTCTAGGGCTTCACGTCAGGTATAACCCTGGAATATGACGTTTTTCATGCAGAAATACTAAAAGATGATCAAGCTTTTAACATTTCTAGACAAGCATGGAATTAAATCGGTAAACAATTATGTGCAATAAGAGAATATATTAAGCATGCATTAGACCTCTTAGCCAAACCCTACAACCCTTGAAACACCCCTCACTAAGAAGGGGGTGTCGCGCCTCGAAATTTAAAAATTCGCGAGTGTGCAATGAAATTTGGGACCTTCAGATGCTCGGCGTACAGGACGCCTAGCAGCATGCAATGAAGTCGCCACCCTAATTTGGTTGCTAGGCTTAGGGAACCCTAATCGTCATGGTATAGGAAATATAATAAGTAAAAAAAAACTAAAGGCACAAAAAAGGGGTCTGGACCCCAGACAAAGGTTCGGGGTTGTATTATGGTCTCGGGAAGGTGTTAGGCACCCGAGTCACATCCGAAAACGGTTACCGGTTGATGAGAGAGGTGTTTAAAAAGGTGTTTGATAAAATGCGTTTTGAAAAAGGGGGCCCTCAAAGGAATCGTCACTTTAGTCTTTTTTATGATCGTGATGGGACTGAATTTTCCGTAAGACTGAATGAGCGCCCTCTTTTTTCATCATCGGGCCATGCATGATTAACTTAATTACTACGTGATCCAAACATGGATTGCTAACAGAGTACCAATTTAAATGATTGATTTTAAAGTGAAAAACTGAAGTGGGATCGAAAGTCCCCATGTACATGCAGTCAATACAAGCGAGAATTTAAAATCATATGAACATGGAATTTTAAGCAACACTTTAAACACGTTGTTCATGTGGGTTGATTTTAATTCTAGCTGTTCTATATATCATGCATGCAGTTGATATTTGCGAAAAGCATCGAATAAATAAAAAGGACTTGTGAGGAGTACTTTCGAGCGAAGCTTGAAATTAACCTACAAAACGAGAGTGTTAGTGATAGCTTGAGAAATAACTAAGCAATTTTAAGAGTGCGAAAATTTAAATGACAGTTGATTGCATACGAGAAATGATGGATTTCACGCATACGAAAGTGAGATGCTGAGTTTGATAAAAATGATGACAGTTGATTGTACGCGAAAAATGATGGATTTTACGCATACGAGATTTAAATGCTGAGTTGATTTGCATGCGAAAAATGATGGATTTTAAGCATGCGAGAATTTAAAGGCTACATTGATTGCATGCGAAAAATGATTGATTTTACGCATACGAAAATTAAATGCTGGGTTGTTTGCATGCGAAAAATGATTGATTTTAAGCATACGAGAATTAAAATGCGAGGTTGATTGCATGCGAAAAATGATTAATTTTATGCATACGAGAATTTAAATGCTACGTTGATTGCATGCGAAAAATGATTGATTTTAAGCATACGAAAATGAAAATGCTACGTTGATCGCATGCGAAAAATGATTGATTTTAAGCATACGAGAATTTAAAAGCTAGGTTGATTGCATGCGAAAAATGATTGATTTTAAGCATGCGAAAATGAAATGCTGTTTTGATTAGTGCAGAAAAATTAAATGTTGAGGGCAGAAAAATTAAATGTAGTTGAGGATTTACAGGGAATAAAAAAACTTTGACGATGTGCCGAAAATGAAACAGGTTGATAATGCAGAGAATAAACAGTTGGATCTTTGCAGAAAATAAATAGTTGATATTGCGACCGACCATGTAGGCGGTATTGAATTTTAATTGCTGAAATTTAAAGTGCGGAAAAGTAAAGTGCGGAAAATTAAAGTGCGGAAAAGTAAACAGTTGATAATTTGCGGAAGGATTTCCAGCAGTTTTGCGAAAAATTAAAGCAGTTGAATATTTACGAAAATTAAAATACGACCGACCATATAGGCGGTATTGAATTTAAATTGCTGAAAGTAAATTGCTGAAATTTTAAAGTGCAGAAAAGTAAAGTACGGAAAAGTAAAAAGTTGATAATTTGCGGAAGGATTTCCTGCAGTTTTGCGAAAAAGTAAAGCAGTTGAATATTTACGAGAATTAAAATGCGACCGACCATGTAGGCGGTATTGAATTTAAATTTCCGAAAGTAAATTGCTGAAATTTTAAAGTGCAGAAAAGTAAAGTACGGAAAAGTAAACAGTTGATAATTGCAGAAAATAAACAGTTGATATTACAGAAAATTAAAAGTGTTAGTACGACAAATAATCATACAAAGCATACGCGTATTTTACGAAAAACGTGATCCGAAGTTTTGAAAACAATTAAAAATGGGCTGGGGCCAATTGAAGAATGAAAAGAAGTGAAAAATGGGCCAGGAATAGTGCCTGGCCCATGAGAATTTAAAAGGGAATGGGCCAAGCCCATTCCCGCGTGAACAGTGTCGTTGGCCTGGCACTGTTTATTAGTCACCTTTCTTGGACACCGGCGTACTGCCGGCGGCAAAGCTACGGCCACAAGTGGCCGATTTGAAAATCGTTCGTACCAAAATGTTCGTCTCTTCGACGACTTCCCGACCGTACCAACCCCGATTTTTAGTTTGACTCGTACAAAATTTAATTTCAAAAAAATGACAAAACCGTTAATTATCGAAAACTAATTAATTCACACAAACTAACCGACGATTTTTAAAAGTGAAAGCATGTATTTAATCTATGTTATGTGTGTGAATTAATGACACAAAAGAAAGCAATTAAATTGCTCAAACAAGAGGCAAACGAATTTAAACAAAACTTTGGCTTAAAAACTGAAAAAAGGCTAGAGAAAGAAAGCTCACCTCAAGGCCTTGAACTTGGACGATCTTCGCTTGAAATAAGCAACTGATCAGAGGAGGGAGAGAGGGCAAGAAAGCTTGCCAATTTGGTGCCCCGAATGCGTTGGAGGAGGGGGGCTATTTATAGCCGAAGATCGCGTGAGGAGGGAGACGCGGGGCTACGCGTGGTGGCCGGCTGGTCGCGGTGGCAAGGCTAGGCGAGCTAGCCGTGATGATGGCGGAGGGACAGGAAGCTATGGACGCGACGGGAGCAGGTGGCTCGGGCGTGGGCTGCTTCGCTGCACTCCCTTGGCACTGTTCACGTGCATTATGCATGTTAATTCAGGGGCCATTGATCTGGTTGACTTTCCTTGGTTGACCAGATCAATGGACATGATCAAATGGCCTTTTCTCTGATTTAAATGGCCTCGAGCCGGTTCCCGCGACCAAACGTTCTGACTTTTCGAGCCAAAGGTACCGGCGCGTAAAGAAAAATATGACGGGTTTAACCGTCTACAGCGAATGATGAGAATTCCTCGTTTAACGTGTTTATTTTCGCGTTCAAAAATGTGAAACGTTTGAACAGAAAAATAATAACGTTACGCCGAAACTTACACGAATCGCTGTAGACCGTTGCAACCAGAAAAAAATCTAGCAACTAGTTGGTGGAAAACATTTTAAAGTCAAGCTATTGTCCGAGCGGACTTACTCGGGTCCAATAAAAACCCGAATAAAAATAATAATAAAATAATAAAAATACTAAAAAAACACTAAAATATAAAAAATCCTAAAATTCATGTGATGACCTAAAACGAAGAAAAAATTAGCAAACGACTGCCGGATAATTAAAAATGTGATTTTTAAGGCTAAAAATATTAATGAAAATACATGCCGAAAAATAAAAAATGCGATTTGGAAAGCTGACGATGCTGACAATGATGCAAAAATGCAATGAAACACCTAAAAATGCTAGTGACATTAAATCAACTGAAAATGACTGTAAATTAGCTGAATAACAGAAATGCTAAAATTAAATAAAAATGGCGTCAAAATTCGGGTATCAACAGTTGCCCTCTCTTTACTGTCTTATCGAAGTATTTGATAAGCAGTAAAGACAGTTGCCCCTATATCCGAATTTTGATGACACAGCGGGTCTTACCTCAAACTTACAGTGATGATGTCGCTCTGGGAGGAGGTAGTTGCTTGATGTCGCTCTGGGAGGAGGAGATTGATTGATGCTGTCACTGGGGATACCAGGTGCTTGCTTAATGTCACTCTGAGAGGAGGAAAGTGATGCTGCCACTCTGGGAGGAGGTAATCCGCTGACGTCGCTCTGGGAGGAGATAGGTTGTTGATCCTGCAAAGACGTAAACTTAGATCTGCTCGGGTATTGAGAGGCACATAAGTTGCAGGGAATGTAAATGACAACTACTCTACCGGGGACGGAAAGTAATTTTATGAAAATGTAAACGACAGCTCCACTGGGGGGGATGATCGCTTGACATGTGACTGATGTTGCTTCGGAAGATAGTGCGCGATTCGCAGAAGTATGAATGATTTGTCCTAATGATGTCACTCTAGGAGGTGGAAAATAATTTTGCAGAAATGTAGAATTGTGTGAGGGATGTTGCTCTGGGAGGGGAAGAAATACTAAGGTTGAAAAAGGTAGAACTACGCTTACGCTATCACTCTGGGAGGAGAAGAAATACTACGCTAGAAACTAAATGTTGTCACTCTTGGAGGAGGAGAAAAGCTACGCTGGAAACTAAATGCTGTCACTCTAGGAGGAGGAGAAATGCTAATGCTGAAACTAAATGCTATCACTCGGGGAGGAGGAGAAATGCTACGCTGAAAACTTAAACAACGCCGATTCCCGTAAGAGAATGCGCGAGATGCGGAAATTAAACTAAGGTCGCTCTAGGAGGAGAAGAATGCTACGCTGAAAACTTAAACAACGCCGATTCCCGTAAGAGAAGGCGCGAGATGCGGAAATTAAACTAAGGTCGCTCTGGGAGGAGAAGAATGCTAAGTGCTGTCGCTCTGGGAGGAGAAGAATGCTAAGGCAGAAAATTTAAACAACGCCGATTCTCGTAGGAGAAGGCGCGAGATGCAGAAATTAAACTAAAGTCGCTATGGGAGGAGAAGAATGCTAAGTGATGTCGCTCTGGGAGGAGAAGAATGCTAAATGTTGTCGCTCTGGGAGGAGAAGAATGCTAAATGTTGTCGCTCTGGGAGGAGGAGATGCTAATGCTGAAAAGTAAGACAATGTCAATTCCCATAGGAGAAGACACGACATGAGGAAGCTAAACTAAGGTCACTCTGGGAGGAGGAGATGCTAATGCTGAAGACTAAACTATGATGTCACTCTGGGAGGAGAAGAATGCTGATGCTGAAAACTAAATGTTGTCACTCTGGGAGGAGAAGAAAGTTATCGCCAGCGGCCTTGATACGAACCTAGAATGCGTCTGCGTCCTGCTCAGGAGGTAACGACCCCAAGGACAAGACTTTCCCACGATTTGCAGCCGTAAGCAGTCCTCACCTGATATTAGTGTTTGCACTCACGCTCTAAAACAAGGCTAAGTGTTTTACACTCATAAAGATGCAACTAACATGATACATAATTTACAGTTCGCAATGTCAATCCGAGTGAATATACTTCGAACGAAGATGCACATGCATGGGTGTTCTAATAATCGATGGGACTTTTACGGAAAAGAATGAAAGGACGTGACATGTCCGGAAAGAAATTTGTTTTGGAAAAGATTGCTTTGCTTGGGAGTTGGAAGGCTTTTGATGAGTGATGTTTTCTTGATTGGCCCTGATGAGGGCGAGGGGTGCGAGCTCTCTCGCTTTTTGCTGGGGATGCTTTTTGGACAGAGTGCGTGAGCTCAGGGATCCTTGCTGGGGGTGCTCTTCGTTCGGCGAGAGGGCCTTTTCTTGAGTCTTCATTGGGGAGTGTCGTCGCTGTTCTTTTTGCGACTCACTACTTGAGTTGGACTTGGGCCCCTTTCTCTTCTTGGGTCCTTACTAGGGATGCTTGCTTTGAGGTTTCTCGAGTTGGCCTTGGGCCTCTTTTGCTTGACTTCACTAGGGAAGGATGTTTTGAGATTTCTCGAGTTGGCCTTGGGCCTTTTTGTCGAGTTCACTGGGGAAAATTTTCTTCGAGATTTCTCGAATTGAGTTTTCCCCGGGCTGTACTTGCTTTGGCTCTCCGACTGTTTGTATTCTTCGAATGTCTCTGAGCATTTCTCTCTTCTTCTTCTTTTTCTTCTTTTTTCTTTTTCTTCTTTCTTTTCTTTTTCTTTTCTTTTCCTCTCTTTCCTTTTTCTTTTTTTTCCTTTTTTTTTTCTTTTTTCTCTTTCTTTCTTCTCTTTTTGATTCGATTTGAAATGCAACAGAGCAGAGCAAGCACCACCTTCGTCTTGATCTCTTCCCATTTTGTCTGGAGGCCTCGGCCTTTGTCGTTGCTGCTTCTTCGGTGATAGTCCTTAGCGATCTCCTGGTGACTTTTTCTGTCTCCTTCATCGTGAACTTGAACTTGGCGTGCTTTTACTTCCGGCTGGCAATTTTAGCTAAAACTGCTCTTTGGCTCCCGGGGTATGAGTGATATTGACGGTTTGGTGGGGTGATGACATATATGGTGGAAAGAGGGAAGAAACGAAAAAAAAGTGGAGAAAATCGCAAAAGTCCCACGTCATTTTATAGCTATCCCATGTCTAATGGCGCATGTACCCTGGATATTATGCGAACTCAACTAGTATCTAGTCAGGCTCTTACACTCATGAAGGATAAGGCGCGATGGCTCAAAGATGCTTACCGGGGTTTGTTTGTGACTGCTTACGTCGGAGCAAACCGCGAATATAAGAGCAAACAGTTAATATCATGCATGACACGTAATTTGGATAGGTGCTGGAGTTAACAGAGGGATTAAACATTCCTAACCTATGCGATGCATGAAAATGCTTATGAGGGTAGTATGCTTTTGTTTGAGCCGGGCTAAAGAGGGATTTTTGATTGATTTGTGATTTTAGACTGATTGGTGGTTCGATTGCTAGAGGGTTTTATTGCTAGACGTTTGATTGCTGGATGTTTGATTGCTGGATGTTTGATTGCTGGATGTTTGATTGCTAGATGTTTTGATTGCTAGATGTTTGATTGCTAGATGTTTGATTGCTAGATGTTTGATTGCTAGATGGTTTGAGACGACTTATTTACAAAGTTCTACCTAGAACCTAAGGTTGCCCCCCCAGTGGGCCAGACGACCGTACTCGACTTAAAGCTAACAAAGCGAGCAGGAATAAAAACAAATTTAAATAAAGGGGAAAGAAAGAGGGACTCCCCTGAACCAGCTGCGCGGGCGTCTTCCACAAGCTCCATGCGGATGACAGCGAGATGCTTCCCGTCCCTGTGAGATGCTGAGGGGAAAACGGAAAGGGAAATTAATTTGAAAACAAAACTGAGATAAGTTCAGGGATTCTCCCTTCCTTTAACTCGGCTTTTCGAGGGTGCTTATGACGTGGTTATAGTCCTGGGACGCCTTGCTTAGATGCGTTGTTTGGTTTCTTTTTCAGCTGCTTCACGGGAACCCCCGATTCCAGGATGATGAGATCCGCATTTGGTCCCTTTGCTTACCGGTTCTTGCTAGACCTTCGTTGATTGGCTTCGTGGTTACTCGGGGGTAAAGGGGAAATCCTCTGCCCCTAAAATGTGCAGCGAGGCTGCAAGGACGTATGCTTACCGTTTTTCTGCAGGCAACGAATTGGGACGACCTAGTCCCTGAAAAAGACAAGGTGATGACAAATGAGGAGTAAATGCAAGACAATTTTTAGCAAAAGTAATGTGATTGATAAGTTTTAAGCTCTCCCTTTTAGACGGGCTATCCGTGGGTCATTGCGGTGTGATTTGCATCGGATGGGCTTTGTGACTTTGGTCCAACGTTTAGTCCTTTGAGACCGATTATTTGCGATGCCGGCTGCGCCGGTAGCACTGCGAGGAAAAGAAATTTCACTTTAGATGGTGATGGTTTGTCTTAAAATCTTTCCTGATTCGCTCTTGAAGGTGGCCTGCTACGGCAATTCAACAGCTCCTACGAGCGGAACTCTATGGTTTTATCGTGACGACGATTTGAGGCGTGAGACCTCACGTCTCTGCAAAACTGAAGAGTGATTAGTGGCGTTAGCCTAAGTGACACGTCTTACGTCCCGAGCTACTCCTGGGGAGCCATCCATGCCATGCGTCCTTTTGTCATCTCACAAGTTAGAAAAAAAAGGATAACAAAATTTTAAAATAATGAGCATCCCCTGAAAAAAACTTGTTTTATTAATTTCAGGACAAATGTTTGTGCTAGATTGTCATGATAAAATTCTATGTCTTTGGCTGACCGGACGCCCTGTCCACGATGCTTCAGGCGAAGTATCTCTTGACTGCATCGGCATTTACCAGTTTCGGGAGATCGTCTCCATCCATGTTGGTTAGCATTAGGGCACCCCCTGAGAATGCACTTTTGACCAGGTACGGGCCCTCGTACCTTGGGGCCCACTTTCCTTGACTGGCCTCCTGATGAGGGAGAATTTTCTTTAGCACTAAATTCCCAGCCTCGAATTTGCGAGGTCGCACTTTCTTGTTATAAGCGTTGACCATTCTTTGCTGATATAATTGCGCATGGCAGATAGCGGCCAAGCGCTTTTCGGGAAGGAGGTTCAGTTGCTCGTACCTCACTCTCGCCCAATCAGATTCTTCTACTTCAGATTCGGCCAGGATTCTGAGAGAAGGAATTTCTACCTCGAGGGGAATTACGGCTTCCATGCCGTAAACTAATGAGTAGGGAGTTGCCCCTGTGGACGTACGGGTTGCTATCCGATAAGCATGTAGTGCGAAGGGAAGCATGTCGTGCCAGTCTTTGTGAGTGATTACCATCTTTTGGATGATCCTCTTCAAGTTCTTGTTTGCTGCTTCGACTGCGCCATTCATCTTTGGTCGATATGGTGACGAGTTCCGGTGCTTCACCTTCCAACGTTGGCAAAGATCGTCAATCATCTTTCCATTGAGATTGGTGCCGTTGTCCGTGACGATGGTTTCTGGGACCCCATGACGGCAAATGATATTTCTCTCAATGAATCGCATGGTCGTTTTCTGAGTAATGCTAGAGTAAGAGGCGGCCTCTACCCACTTGGTGAAGTAGTCAATTGCTACGAGGATGAAGCGATGGCCATTAGAGGCTGTTGGATGAATTTGGCCGATGATGTCGATTCCCCACATTGCAAAAGGCCAAGGCGATGTCATGCTGAAGAGAGGGGCTGGAGGGACGTGGAGATGGTCCGCGTAGATTTGACATTTATGGCACTTCCGAAAATAGCTGATGCAATCTCGTTCGATGGTGAGCCAAAAATAACCTTGTCTCATTATCTGCCTGGCCATCATGTGTCCACTTGCGTGTGTGGAACAAACCCCATCGTGGATCTCTGCTATGATTCTCTTTGCCTCGGTCATGGTGACGCAGCGAAGCAAAGCTCCATCAGCTCTCCTTTTATATAGAACCTCACCGTCGAGGTAGAAGTCTAGTGCTAAGCGCTAGAGGGTCTTTTTGCTAACCCGGCTTGCCCCCGGTGGGTACTCCCGATTTCTGATGAACTGTACTAGGTCGTAGAACCATGGCTTGCCGTCAGGTTCCTCTTCCAAGGCAACACAACATGCCGGAGTTCCCTTTACTCCCACTCTCAATGGTTGAAGCATTACTCCGCATTCTAACTTAAACATCGAGGCCAACTTGGCTAACGCGTCTGCGAAGCGGTTCTTTTCTCTGTCGACTCGGTCGAATTCGGTTTCCTCGAATTCCCGTGTGAGTTGGGTGAGTAACTTTTGATAAGGGATGAGCTTGGAATCCCGTGTCTGCCATAAATCCTGGGCTTGATAGATGACGAGTGCTGAATCGCCGAAGATTTGGAGCTTCTTTACTTTTAAGTCGATGGCTGCTGTCAGACCGCTGATGCACGCTTCATACTCGGCGACGTTATTGGTGCATGGGAAGTTCAATTTGCATGCTATGGGGAATTGACGGCCATCTAGGGATATGACTACGGCTCCCACTCCCTTGCCCGAGAGGCTCACCGCACCGTCGAAGAACATGGTCCACCAGTTATCTTCTCGGAGATCTTCCGCGATTTCCTCTTCAATCACTATGATGTCCTCGTCGGGGAAGTCGAAGCTCAATGACTCATACTCGTCTGAGGCATGATCAGTCAAGTGATCGGCGAGGGCGCTTGCTTTAACCGCTTTACGGGTTACATAGATGATCTCGTGCTCAGCTAATAAGACTTGCCATCTACAAATACGACTTGATAGGTACGGCTTTTCAAAGATGTATTTCATGGGATCCATGCGAGAGATTAACCACGTCGTGTAATACAACATGTACTGCCGGAGCCTTCGGGCGCACCATGCTAGGGCGCAACAAGTTCGTTCCAACATAGAGTAACGCATCTCACATTCGTTGAATTTTTTGCTGAGGTAGTAGATGGCTTGTTCACACTTTCTGGTCTCATCGTGTTGTCCCAAAACGCAACCCATGGCACTAGCCGTGACTGTCATATACATGAGCAAAGGTCGTCCTGGCGTCGGAGGAACTAGTACTGGTGGGTTTTGCAGATATGTCTTGATTTTCTCGAAGGCTTCCTGGCAGTCTTCGTCCCATTCTGCATCTCCGTGCTTCCTTAGCATTTTGAACATCGGCTCACAAGTAAGTGTTAACTGGCTGATAAAGCGAGCGATGTAGTTGAAGCGCCCTAAAAAGCTTCTTACTTCCGTTTCGGTGCTGGGAGCGGGTAGCTCCTGAATGGCTTTTATCTTATCAGGATCCACTTCTATGCCTTTGTTGCTGACGATGAATCCCAATAACTTCCCGGAAGTCACTCCGAAGATACACTTAGCTGGGTTTAGCCGTAGCCGAAATTGCCTCAACCTTTCGAACACCTTTCTCAGGATGTCTACATGATCTTGCGTGCCGCGAGACTTGGCTATCATGTCGTCGACATATATTTCTAATTCTTTATGCATCATGTCGTGGAAAAGGGTGACGGCAGCACGTTGGTACGTGGCTCCTGCATTTTTTAATCCGAAGGGCATCACCTTGTAGCAGAAGGTTCCCCAAGGCGTGATGAAGGTCATCTTTTCACTATCCTCGGGTGCCATCTTGATCTGATTGTACCCCGAGAATCCGTCCATGAAAGAGAACATGTCATTTCTGGCGGCACTATCTACCAAGATGTCGATATGGGGAAGAGGGAAGTCGTCTTTAGGGCTAGCTCGATTGAGATCCCGAAAGTCCACACACATGCGAACCTTCCCATCTTTCTTAGGCACTGGCACTATGTTGGCGATCCATTCTGGGTACTCCGCAACTCTCAGAAAACCCGCGTCTAGTTGCTTGGTAACTTCTTCTTTGATTTTCAGAAGGATGTCTGGATGCATCCTCCGAAGTTTTTGCTTGACAGGCTTAAACTCAGGTTTTAACGGAATACGATGCTCAACTATCCCGGGATCAAGACCTAGCATGTCGGCGTATGACCATGCGAATACATCGGAGTAGTCTTTGAGGAGAGAAATCAACCTTTCTCTCTGAGTCGTATCCAGGGTAGTTCCGATCTTGACCAGTTTTTGATTCTCATTGCTTGCCCCCAAGTTTACTTCGTCCAATTCCTCCCGATGAGGGGTTATTTCCTTTTCTGAACTTTCTAGTAAACGGGCCAGTTCGTCGGAGACTTCGGCCTTGTCTTCGGTCGTAGCGATGATTTCTTCGCCAGTAAGACATAGGTTTTATCAAGACAATCCGAACTAACACTCATCCTGAAATTAAAAGTGCGAAAAAAGAGATGCGTAAAATGAAAATTTGCATATATATTGATTTTTAACAAAAAGGAACAGGAGTCCCTACAAAAATGTTTTCGTAAGAAAACGTGCCAAAAACATATATATTTTTCAAAATGAGAAATTACGGAGAGACATCCGGAAGCATGGTGATGGTCCAGTTGCCCACAGACTCCCCTGACTTCTTAACGAAAATGACTGAACCAGGCGACGATCCTTCTTCTCCTAGAGTGCAGATACGGAGGTCTGATACCCTGATTGGATTTTCATTGATGGTTTCAGCGGCGAAGGGGAACGTGGTTCTGATATGGGGAATCGGCATTTTGCCCTCTGGCGCAGAACGTCCAAATAGCTTAGCCAGCTGCTTTTCTTTCTTTTCTTGGGCGATCCTGGTGAAATCGGCCTTGCTAGGTTGGTACCCTAACCCAAATCGATCTCCGAAGCTCTTCGGAGGCGCCCAGCCTTTCGATCCTTGTAACTCGGCCCCGAGCCGTTTTCCTAATTGGAAGCTTCCCTTTAGTGTTGACTTAGTGGTTGTTTCGGCTACCCCAGGTTTTGAGGCTTCGCAAACGGGGGATCCCTCCTCAATCCAACCCGCGTTGACGATTTCAAAGGCTTGGAAGGAACTCTCCAAGGTTTCGGCAGTTTCGATGTAAGGCACGGATGCATGCTTGGCCAAAATCAAGGCTTCTTCTGCCTTTATTGTGACGAGGGCATTGTCTTTGACGTATTTGAGGCACTGATGCAGGGAAGAGGGGACGGCTCCCGCTGAATGGATCCAAGGTCGTCCTAGAAGCATGCTATAAGCGGGTTGGATTTCCATGATCTGGAATGTCAAGATGAAAGGGTGGGGCCCGATGACCATATCCAACTCAATATTCCCGATGATCTCTCGAGTGGTGCCATCGAAAGCCCTAGCCATCATTCCGCTAGGTTTTATGAGGGAGGAATCGACCGGCAGCTGTTCAAGGACATGCCTGGGCATGACATTAAGTGCGGACCCATTGTCGATTAGGGCCTTTGCTATGACGTGTCCTTTACACTATACCGTGATGTATAGGGCCTTGTTGTGATCTCTTCCCGAGGGGTCGATCTCTTCTTCCGAGAAAGAAATGCTGCTCAAGGCTTGGATCCTTCCGACAAGGTTTTCCACCCCTTCTGTAGTGATATCCTTAGTCACGAAAGCTTGTTTCAAGACTTTTAAGAGAGCTTGGCGATGCGGCTCTGAAGTGAGAATCAACTCCATGATGGAGATACGAGCTGGGGTTTTCTTTAGCTGTTCGATGATGCTGAACTCGCTCTGTTTCATGATCTTGAGGAACTCAGATGTCTCGTCCTCGGTTACAGGTTTGCTCAAACCTTGCGCCTCCTCTATCGTCTCTTCGCGGATCACAGGGTCTTTCCCTTTGGCTTGTCGTTGCTTTTCTACTTCCTCCGAAATGTAACATCTTCCAGTGCGGGTCATGCCCCTGATATGAGAGGCTTCGCCGATAGCGAGTGTTGTTGGTGCGACTGCAGGAGGGGTGGTGACCACCGTGTATCCGTAGTTGAATGGGACCGCGTGTAAGTCCCGGCTGGGAGTATTCACAGCTAATGTGAATACTACTTTACGTGGGATCGTGGCTGCCTCCCCTGCCTGGGCCGCGTATTCGAAGGAGTAAGGTGCTGGTGGATTGTCCTCGATGGCGTTGATGGCTCCTTGGGTTTCCCCTTTGGTTTGAATGATCCCGAATGTTGCAAGTTGCTTGACTTTTTGCCGAAAAAGTCTGCAATCCTGGATGTCATGCTTGCTTTCCCCTTGGCAGAATAGGCATTGGGCCTGACTATTCCCTGGGAACGGCAGATAAGCGTTGTTGGCTAATGCGAAGAACAATTCTTCATTGGGTACTTCCCCCATCGACAGGTGAGAAAGGTCAATTCCAATGGAAGAAATGTCTCTCATCCCAGGATTATGGTGCGGTAGAGGACTGGTTGTCATATCAGGACCCCTTGTCAAACCTTTGGACGAGATTCGTCCTTCTTTGGTTAGGTGCTCGACCTTCTCTCTAAAGTCGTAACAGTTTTCCAAGGAGTGTCCTCGGGTTCCGGCGTGATATTCGCAGCTATCCTTTGGGTCATACCAGCTAGGGTAAGGAAGGGATTGAGGCGAGAGTGGGGATGGTGTAATCTGCCCGTCTGCCAAGAGGCTTGCGTAGATCTCTTTCAAAGGAAACGGAGGAAGCGACCATGTCGGTGAAGGGTATGACTCGGAGTCTGAGGATTCCCAAGAAGGTAGTAAGGGCACTGTGCTAGAATAGGAAGGTGGTGCCAAATACCTGACGAGGTAATCGAACTTCCCAGAAGGTTGGCCCAAGGTGTCAATCTCGCGGTCGCCTTCGTCGCGGCGCGCGGAGAACCGCTTGCATGATGAAGTCGATCCTTTCTTCTGGACCATTTGGAGTGGGGTTCCATTGGCGTTATGCGGGATAGGAAATCCATCTCCGATCGTGTTGATGGATCCTTCCTCAGGGTCACTTTCTGGGTTTGTATTACCCCGAGACTCGAGAGTTGTCTCACCTTTTCTGCGAACAACATGCAGCTTCGGATTTTGTGACCGTCGCTTCCCTTGCAGTACATGCAGTGACTCGGATTGCCCCCTGAGTATAGCACATATCCCTCTCGAGCTAAGGCCTGGAAAAGTTGTTCTTGTGGCCAACTCGATGCGGAAGATAAATGGTCGTTGCTTTCTCCTGCCGAGATGGCATTCACCCCTCCCTTTCCTTGGGCATGATTGGGGAGAGGGTTGGTGGATGTGTTGGGTCCTTTTGCTAATCCTTCGAAAGATACCCATCCACTTTTGATCAAGTGATGGACCTTTGCCTTGAATGCAAAGCAATTTTCCAGAGTGTGACCTGGGGCTCCAGCGTGATATTCGCATCTTGCTTTGTGATCATACCACTTTGGGTAAGGAGGCAATTGAGGCTGAGCAGGAACCGGTACGATCTGTCCAGCCGCCAGGAGATGTTTGTAGATTTCTCCTGCAGGGAGAGGGAGAGGAGGTGGAGGCTCTCGGTTCCACCGATTGTTGGTCGTGTTTTGGTTATTTAGGTCTTTTGGTGGGTTATATGGTTTGGGTTGCATAGGTTGTGATGTTTGTACTGGAGGTGGTGGGAAATGAGTAGAATTTTGAGGTAGGATATTAGCGATTGGTGGTGAATTAAAAGGAAAGGAGGTGGGTTGATATAGTGACGCCGGCTGATACGGCGGTGGTACCAAATAAGGCGGTGGTGGCCGAAACGGTTGCCCCTGATTAGCTTAGGGAGCAACAAATCCGACGTCCCTTTTCGCGACTGATGCTTTCTTTGGTACAGACTCTGGTGTTGGATGCGTGATTCGCCCAGACTTAATCCTTTGCTTGACTCTTTCGGCAATTAGGACCATGTCGGAGAAGCTGTTTGAGGGGTTCGAGATCAGGTAGGTGTAGTAGGGAGCTTTGAAGGTGTGCAAGAAAATCGACAAGATTTCCTTGTCACTTAAGGGTGGAGAGATTCTCGAAGCCAACTCTCTCCATCTTTGTGCATAGGTCTTCACGGACTCGCCGATTTTCTTTTCCAGATTTTGCAGGTCGGCGCGGTCAGGAGCCACCTCCATGTTGAATTTGTATTGTCGGTAGAAGGCATCGGACAGGTCTCTCCACGTCCTGATCCTGGCTCTGTCCAGCCCCATATACCAAGTTAGGGCGTGCTTGGTCAAGCTTTCTCGGAATAGATGGATCAACAATGGTTCGTTGTGGATCATCTCTGCCATCTTGTTGCAGTATGCTCTGAGGTGGGTCTTCGGGCATTCTACCCCAGTATATTTTTCGAAGTCCGGGATCTTGTACTTCGGAGGTATGACGATCCCGGGGACCATGCACATGTCAGCGGGACCTGTGGGATCGAATGGATCGGCCCCTTCGATTGCTCTGAGTCTCTCCTCGAGAAGATTCAGTCTGTCACTTTTCGGTTTCTCGGCCCCGATGGGGTTAGAACCGAAGGGCAGCATAGGTTCTGATGAGAACTGAGGTTGTGCTGGGTTGAAAGTAAGGAGCTGAGTTCCCACAGGTCCGGGAACTGTGCTCGGAGGAATAGGAGGGAGATACAAAGCCTCCAGGTGGGCCTGGCTCTTGCTGGGGTCCACGGCAGGGTTGACTGAAAGGTGCTGAAGCGACGGGGAGATCTCTTCACCCGCCTTAACTGTAGGATTTGCAGTGATGGGTACTATGAAGGGATTATCCCATCTCCAATGGCCCGGGGGACCAGAAAGTGGCGGGAGTACGGAAGGTCCTGCGACGGTGAGCGAAGAGGGAGATCCTTTTGTTTGAGGGAGATCAAAACCCGGTGGCACTTCGGTGACAACTTCATCTCTTTCCTTTTCGGCCCTGGTGGCTCTTTCTGTAGTGATCCTAACTTGCTCCTCTAACTCTGCGATTCTAGCCATTAGTGCTTCGTCGGTCTTGGCCAGTTCAGTCATTTTTCGTTTTTGAAGTCTAGTTAGGGGGAGCCTGTGCGGAGTAGCTTGCTTTCGAGGAGTTATCGTGAACCTAAAAAAGGGAAAAACACAGAAAAAGTAAATACAAGTGAGGATATACAGGTGATATGCAATCCCTGAGGCCTCCACATTTGCTCATTCGTTTTCCGGCCACACTTTCATTTGATATTTTCAAGGAGGTCGGTGAGGCGAGGAATCCTAGTGGGTGACAAGATACGAAGGAAGCCTCTATACATTCCCTCGATATGAAGCAAATCTGAGATGCTAACGGCGAAGCCCAAATCAGCAGGGGCAACCAATGCCGCCATGCTAGGAATATCTCTTTTTACGCCATACTTTTGACGATGCAAGGCCTGATGCCTGGTAAACTCAACAGAGGGGAGAGACAACAATCTTTTCATGAACTTGGAGTTTCTTTTTGTGATAAACTAGGAAGGCATGGCCATGAGTGAGCGATACTCGGGTGTTTTGTTCTGATCTTTCGGAATTTTGGTGAGATGATTGCGTTTTATCCCGGAGAGAGTTTTTTTTTGTTTGTTTTTTGTATGTTTTTTTTTTTGTTTTTTTTTTGTTTTTTTTGTTTTTGTTTTTGTTTTTTGGGTTTGTATTGGAGGGATAGTTGATATGGAAAAGATGAGGCGATTTAATAAATATCCGAAAGAGTACGACTTTATTAAAAAGCGTTTACAAAATATGGTAAACTTGCCAACTTCCTAAATTCATCAAAAATGGCTAGGATAGATGAAATTAGGGGTCCTAGCTAAAAAGAAAAGATGGGCCGATCGCCGAGCCTTTCCCTGAAGGTGTCATTCCTGGGCGCCCGAGTCCTGCTGCCAAAGGTACTCCATCGAAGCCAACTCCCCTTTCTTCATCTCTAACTCAGCCTCTAAGGCGGTAATTCGGCTTTGCAGTACTTGGTTGTTCCTTTCTCCCAAGTCTGCGCGAGTAGTCAAAATCCTTATCGTTGAATCCCTGTCTTTGATTATGGCACTTGATGCTTCTCTTTTGCGGGTTTCACTGCTCAAGCGTTCCTTAAAGGCCCTGAGGGCCACCTTCTTTTGTACTGCTTGTACGCGAACGAAATCCTTGTGCTGCCTGTCCAGTTCATTCATCTGGACCTCTAAGCCATATTGATGAGCTTGGGTCATATCCCTTTCCTCTACCATCAGATCTCGTTCTTCTTGTGTTGCTCGCATCTGTTCTACCACTTGAGCGTAAGCCATGACATCCATTCCTTCGCTCACTTGAGATTCCCCTTCTTCTTCCATCGGTTTTTGATTTTCTGGGCGAGGTAAGACATTGCCGTTAACCCGTCTGGACCTCCACTGTGGATATTCTGGTATTGTGGTTGCAGGGATGCCGTGCCCTTTGAGGCAAAAAGGGTGGGCCCAGTCATGGGCGTACAGCTGAATGTTCTGATCTTCTCCAGCGTGTGGCAGGTCTGATTTCGTCATGCCAAAAGTTACTGGAATGATTTGGGTGATGCGAAACTGTCCGAGGACGAGGGCCGGACAATAGTGAACGCATCCCCATGCTCCGATCAAAGGAACCCAAGGTAAGTGACCGCAGTAGACGATGGGATCGGAAGTCTGCAGCCATTTGGCGTGCCAACTGAAGTCTTCTTCTGAGAGATTTATGAATCGGTTGATCCAGACATCCTTATTTTCCATCTCCCATCTATCCGTGGTCATTGCATTGATAACCCTGAGAAGAGGACATGACCTTATGTAACTTGCGAAGAAAAGGGTCTGATCAGGAATCTGTTTGAAGTGGCTGACCAATCATACTGTCAACAACTGGGTGCAACATGTAAGTCTCCCTTTCCCTTTCCTTCGACAAGAGTCCAAGGAGCGAAAGGTCTCGGCTAGAATGGCTGTTGTAGGATTGATGGCATTTGTTTCCATCTCATAAAAGTTGTTGGCTGCTGCAGAGTCGATGGCATTCCTCATTTTCGGAAAGAGGACAAATCCTACAATGGCGAAGGCCAGAAACCTTAAGCGTTTCTTTCCGTTGGACAATCGAAAACGTGCCTCAATATCTGACCAGCACCAGAAGTAGTCCCCCTCTCTGACACGAGTAGTGATTCCTAACAGCTTATCGAGCCTTATTTTGACACTTGAGGAGTCGAGTCGAACATTCTGGTATATGGCCGATATAGGAGAGGTGAAGCACATCAGAGCTGAGTACTCCTCTAGCGTAGGGGTCAAGTCTACCTCTTTGTCGAAAGAGAAGCACCGATAATAGGGATCCCAGAATTTTAGGGCTGCTCGGATGCAACCCCAATCAGTCTTTACGTCAACTAGGGTCAGTAGCTTTCCATAGATACCCTCAAACTGTGTCTCTTCGTCTTCAGTCAGCTCATTTCTCAACATCCAAATCCTAGTTAAGTCAAAGTCTACAACTTCTACTTTGATCTTGGTGGTGATGTCAGGGGCGAACCCACGTTCCAACAGATCTCCTTGTGCGACCTGATCGTCGAAACTTCGTCCCCCGAAAATATCAAATGAAAGTAGTGTAGGTGCCGACATGTCGAATGAGCAAGATGGGTCCTATGGGACAAAAATAAAATTTTAAATGCAAAGTAACCTGCACGTGTAAGAAATCTGCAGTTCATATAATAGAAAAAAAATCACGTCAATATGCCACGACAAACAGGTATAATCATGATGCATGTGCTGGGGCTCTGATTCCGACATGTCTAACTGGCTTGAATGGTTCCCGGATGATACCATGAAAAGGTCCCTAAAGTGTCGTCCAGTCGCCCGATTTCTTGCGAAATCGTATAACCTTTCGACTGGCTTTAGGGGTTCATCCGAGTTGGGATTGGTGAACACTACCCAGGACATGTGTCCTAGGGCGTCACTACTACCCTCCTATTTTGGTAATTGTCCCCTGGGTGTAGGGCGCTATGAAATGCATATGACAATTGATAAAGCAAATAAATAAACAGGCCAACAATTGATCAAAGCAAATAAATAAACAAATAAAACACCTCTCTAAAAAGATAAAACCGGCTCCGACCCTAAGTCCCAAGTGAAGTCGCCAAACTGTCGCGCCTCGAAATTTAAAAATTCGCGAGTGTGCAACGAAATTTGGGACCTTCAGATGCTCGGCGTACAGGACGCCTGGCAGCATGCAATGAAGTCGCCACCCTAATTTGGTTGCTAGGCTTAGGGAACCCTAATCGTCATGGTATAGGAAATATAATAAGTAAAAAAAAACTAAAGGCACAAAAAAGGGGTCTGGACCCCAGACAAAGGTTCGGGGTTGTATTATGGTCTCGGGAAGGTGTTAGGCACCCGAGTCACATCCGAAAACGGTTACCGGTTGATGAGAGAGGTGTTTAAAAAGGTGTTTGATAAAATGCGTTTTGAAAAAAGGGGCCCTCAGAGGAATCGTCACTTTAGTCTTTTTTATGATCGTGATGGGACTGAATTTTCCGTAAGACTGAATGAGCGCCCTCTTTTTTCATCATCAGTCCATGCATGATTAACTTAATTACTACGTGATCCTAACATGGATTGCTAACAGAGTACCAATTTAAATGATTGATTTTAAAGTGAAAAACTGAAGTGGGATCGAAAGTCCCCATGTACATGCAGTCAATACAAGCGAGAATTTAAAATCATATGAACATGGCATTTTAAGCAACTCTTTAAACACGTTGTTCATGTGGGTTGATTTTAATTCTAGCAGTTCTATATATCATGCATGCAGTTGATATTTGCGAAAAGCATCGAACAAATAAAAAGGACTTGTGAGGCGTACTTTCGAGCGAAGCTTGAAATTAACCTACAAAACGAGAGTGTTAGTGATAGCTTGAGAAATAACTAAGCAATTTTAAGAGTGCGAAAATTTAAATGACAGTTGATTGCATACGAGAAATGATGGATTTCACGCATACGAAAGTGAGATGCTGAGTTTGATAAAAATGATGACAGTTGATTGTACGCGAAAAATGATGGATTTTACGCATACGAGATTTAAATGCTGAGTTGATTTGCATGCGAAAAATGATGGATTTTAAGCATGCGAGAATTTAAAGGCTACGTTGATTGCATGGGAAAAATGATTGATTTTACGCATACGAAAATTAAATGCTGGGTTGTTTGCATGCGAAAAATGATTGATTTTAAGCATACGAGAATTTAAATGCGAGGTTGATTGCATGCGAAAAATGATTAATTTTATGCATACGAGAATTTAAATGCTACGTTGATTGCATGCGAAAAATGATTGATTTTAAGCATACGAAAATGAAAATGCTACGTTGATCGCATGCGAAAAATGATTGATTTTAAGCATACGAGAATTTAAATGCTAGGTTGATTGCATGCGAAAATGATTGATTTTAAGCATGCGAAAATGAAATGTTGTTTTGATTAGTGCAGAAAAATTAAATGCTGAGGGCAGAAAAATTAAATGTAGTTGACGATTTACAGGGAATAAAAAAAGTTTGACGATGTGCCGAAAATGAAACAGGTTGATAATGCAGAGAATAAACAGTTGGATCTTTGCAGAAAATAAACAGTTGATATTGCGACCGACCATGTAGGCGGTATTGAATTTAAATTGCTGAAAGTAAATTGCTGAAATTTAAAGTACGGAAAAGTAAAGTGCGGAAAATTAAAGTGCGGAAAAGTAAACAGTTGATAATTTGCGGAAGGATTTCCAGCAGTTTTGCGAAAAATTAAAGCAGTTGAATATTTACGAAAATTAAAATACGACCGACCATATAGGCGGTATTGAATTTAAATTGCTGAAAGTAAATTGCTGAAATTTTAAAGTGCAGAAAAGTAAAGTACGGAAAAGTAAACAGTTGATAATTTGCGGAAGGATTTCCAGCAGTTTTGCGAAAAAGTAAAGCAGTTGAATATTTACGAGAATTAAAATGCGACCGACCATGTGGGCGGTATTGAATTTAAATTGCCGAAAGTAAATTGCTGAAATTTTAAAGTGCAGAAAAGTAAAGTACGGAAAAGTAAACAGTTGATAATTGCAGAAAATAAACAGTTGATATTACAGAAAATTAAAAGTGTTAGTACGACAAATAATCATACAAAGCATACACGTATTTTACGAAAAACGTGATCCGAAGTTTTGAAAACAATTAAAAATGGGCTGGGCCCAATTGAAGAATGAAAAGAAGTGAAAAATGGGCTAGGAATAGTGCCTGGCCCATGAGAATTTAAAAGGAAATGGGCCAAGCCCATTCCCGCGTGAACAGTGCCGTTGGCCTGGCACTGTTCATTCGTCACCTTTCTTGGTCGTCGGCGTACTGCCGGCGGCAAAGCTCCGGCCACAAGTGGCCGATTTGAAAATCGTTCGTACCAAAATGTTCGTCTCTTCGACGACTTCCCGACCGTACCAACCCCAATTTTTAGTTTGACTCGTACAAAATTTAATTTCAAAAAAATGACAAAACCGTTAATTATCAAAAACTAATTAATTCACACAAACTAATCGACGATTTTTAAAAGTGAAAGAATGTATTTAATCTATGTTATGTGTGTGAATTAATGACACAAAAGAAAGCAATTAAATTGCTCAAACAAGAGGCAAACAAATTTAAACAAAACTTTGGCTTAAAAACCGAAAAAAGGCTAGAGAGAGAAAGCTCACCTCAAGGCCTTGAACTTGGACGATCTTCGCTTGAAATAAGCAACTGATCAGAGGAGGGAGAGAGGGCAAGAAAGCTTGCCAATTTGGTGCCCCGAATGCGTTGGAGGAGGGGGGCTATTTATAGCCGAAGATCGCGTGAGGAGGGAGACGCGGGGCTGCGCGTGGTGGCAGGCTAGTCGCGGTGGCAAGGCTAGGCGAGCTAGCCGTGATGATGGCGGAGGGACAGGAAGCTATGGACGCGACAGGAGCAGGTGGCTCGGGCGTGGGCTGCTTCGCTGCACTCCCTTGGCATTGTTCACGTGCATTATGCATGTTAATTTAGGGGCCATTGATCTGGTTGACTTTCCTTGGTTGACCAGATCAATGGCCATGATCAAATGGCCTTTTCTCTGATTTAAATGGCCTCGAGCCGGTTCGCGCGACCAAACGTTCTGACTTTTCGAGCCAAAGGTACCGGCGCGTAAAGAAAAATATGACGGGTTTAACCGTCTACAGCGAATGATGAGAATTCCTCGGTTAACGTGTTTATTTTGGCGTTCAAAAATGTGAAACGTTTGAACAGAAAAATAATAACGTTACGCCGAAACTTACACGAATCGCTGTAGACCGTTGCGACCAGAAAAAAATCTAGCAACTAGTTGGTGGAAAACATTTTAAAGTCAAGCTATTGTCCGAGCGGACTTACTCGGGTCCAATAAAAACCCGAATAAAAATAATAATAAAATAATAAAAATACTAAAAAAACGCTAAAATATAAAAAATCCTAAAATTCATGTGATGACCTAAAACGAAGAAAAAAATTAGCAAACGACTGCCGGATAATTAAAAATGTGATTTTTAAGGCTAAAAATATTAATGATAATAATAATGAAAATACATGCCGAAAAATTAAAAATGCGATTTCGAAAGCTGACGATGCTGACAATGATGCAAAAATGCAACGAAACACCTAAAAATGCTAGTGACATTAAATCGACTGAAAATAACTGTAAATTAGCTGAATAACAGAAATGCTAAAATTAAATAAAAATGGCGTCAAAATTCGGGTATCAACAGGGGGTATTTAGCTACTCATACTATAATGTAAACAATAGGTGTATAGAATCATGCAATAACAAAGAAAGTAAAAAGGGAGTAGAGGAAACCGGTAGATTAATTAATAATCGAAGAGGAAAGTTGCTACAAAAGTTATTCTTGATGATAAGAGGAGAAGATTCCCAGAAAATAAGTGCTGAAATTAATGTAAGAAAATATCCTTGGACAGTCGTCCTTACAAAAACCCTAAAACTATGCTTATATAGCCTAATACTAGCTAGGAGACAAAAACAGCTAAGGGCAATGAGGGCGTGACAGCACATGTCCTTGCAAAAGGAATATTCTGGGATTCCTGACACGCCTGATGCCTTCTGGAAACGCATGGGATTCTGTGCGGATCTTTGAAGATGTTTTTCTTTGGAAGAAGGTTCAGAACTGTCGAGGCCTTGAGGCAGCGCACTGGTCTGGTTCGCGTCGAGGTCTTGACGACGTTCTTTCTTCTAGGCCAGGAAACTGGAATTCCTCAGAAATGCTCTAAAATCGCTTCTTTTCGATCTTTTCCTTCTTTTGACGCTGATCTACAATAAAGATTGGAATAAGGGTCAAATAGCGGAATCAAGTCCCCGAAAGGGCTAGAAAAGAAGGTAAAATCATGACCATGAAACGTGCTATCAGTGGCATTTCATCCAATCTGGTGGGTCGACGCGATATGAGACTCGTCTAATTTTCTCTGTGATAACAACGGATCCCTCATATCATCGTAAGAGACATCGATCCTGTCGTTGTAAAGCTTTGATCTGTTCTGCCATTAGTCTAACCACCATCTTATCGCCTACTTGAAATTCAAGGGCTCTCCTCCCTCTGTCTGCCCACTGTTTCATTCGACAAGAGGCTCTCTCCAATAGGGCTTTAGTTATTTCGGGGATCTGCTTCCATTCCTTGGCAAAGTTGAAGGCACTAGGGTTCTTTCCTCGATACTCGTTCACCGTGTGTGGGAACAATGGTTGTTGGCCTGTAACGAGTTCAAAAGGACTTTTATTGGTAGTAGAGCTCTTTAAGGAATTAAAGCAGAATTGAGCAATGTCAAAGAGTTCGATCCAGTTCTTCTGATTAGCATGAACAAAGTGCCTTAGATACTCTTCTAAAATTGCATTCATTCTCTCGGTTTGTCCGTCGGTCTGAGGGTGAAACCCTGAAGACATGTTCAACCTAGACCCCAATAAGTTGAATAATTCTTTCCAAAAGGTACCGGTGAACCGAGGGTCTCTATCACTGATGATGCTCTCCGGAATTCCCCGGTACTTCACAACATTTTTAAAGAATAAGTGTGCAGTTTCCTCTGCGGTGCAACTTTTAGACACAGGAGCGAATGTTGCGTACTTCGAGAATCGATCTACTACCACAAAGATCCCGTAAAGATTTCCCACTTTCAGAAGATAGGTGATGAAATCCATGGATACACTCTCCCATGGTCGGTTGGGGATAGGTAATGGGTCAAGCAATCCTGCTGACTTTCGCCTGTCTACTTTGTCTTGTTGACAGATCAAGCATGTCTTTGTGAACATGCGAACATCATCTCGCATGGCTGGCCAAAAGTATGCTTGTCTGATAAGCGCCAAGGTTCTACGCCAACCGCAATGTCCGACCCATGGAGTGTCGTGGCATTCACGAAGTAGTTTTTTCCTTAAGTCCTTCCCTTTTGGTACATAGATTAATTGTCCCTTTGTCATTAGTAAGTCGTCCTCTACCCAAAACCTTCGAGTCTTTCCTTCTTTCACGAGTTTCAATAAAGCTTGTGCAATTACATCTGACTTCATCTGTTCTTTGATCTCTGCCCTCAGTGAAGTATTGATTTTGCTTACGCTAGATTGGGCCATCATGCCCATTGAAGCTAAATCACTCCTGCGGCTCAATGCATATGCCACTTGGTTGGTACTTCCCGGTCTGTGTTCGAACCGAAGGTCGAATTATGCTAGGATCTCCTGCCATCTTACTTGTTTGGCAGTCACTTTTGGGTTTTGTAAGGAAGTGACTGGTCGTCTTGTTATTAATCTTTACGACAAATCGAGAACCCAATAAGTAATGGCGCCATTTAGTGACGCAATAGATAATGGCCAACAGTTCTTTCTCTTGAACTGTATATCTCCTCTCTGCTTCGTTCAACTTCCTACTTTCATAAGCAATCGGGTGTTGATTCTGTAGTAACACCCCCTCTTAGTGCGAAGTCGGAGGCGTCAGTTTGTACTTCATAGGCTTGCGTCGGGTCTGGGAGAGCCAACACAGGATCTCTCATCATGGCCTGTTTGACATCTCTGAATACTGCTTCACACTCTACCAACCAACACCAAGCCCTTCCTTTCTTTAGTAAGTCTGTGAGGGGGGCTACGCGTTTCGCATATTTATCGATGAAGCGTCGATAGTAGTTTGCCAGACCCAAGAATGAGCGTAATTCAGTAACTCCACTCGGTGTCTGCTAATCTTGAATCGCTTTGACCTTGTTCATGTCCATGCGGATTTTGCCATGTTCAATGACATGACCGAGGAAGTTAATATTGGTTCTACCGAATTCACACTTCTCCTTTTTCACGTAAAGTTGATTCGCCTTCAGTTTTTCAAATACCAATCTCAAGTGCTCCACGTGTTCTTCTAGCATCTTAGAGTAGACCACAATGTCATCGATGTAGACAACCACAAACTTATCCATATAGTCTCGGAACACTTGGTTTATCATCGTACAGAAGGTGGCAGGGGCATTGGTTAAACCGAATGGCATCACTAGGAACTAAAATGACCCATGCCTCCTAACACAAGTTGTTTTCTCCTCATCGCCTTCCGCTATCCTGACTTGATAGTAGCCCGATCGTAGGTCTAATTTAGTAAAGTATCTCGCTCCATTAAGCTGGTCAAACAAATCAGCTATCAAAGGAAGTGGATATCGATTCTTAATTGTTACTTTGTTAAGCGCTCGATAATTAATACATAGCCATAGGCTTCCGTCATGCTTCTTCTGAAAAAGTACAGGAGCTCCATAGGGGGCTTTCGCAGGTCGTATGAATCCAGTATCCAACAACTCTGTTAACTGCTTGCGTAACTCGGCTAACTCGGGAGGTGCCATCGCAGGGGGCTTGGCTCCATCGATTAGGTCAATCTCATGGTCGATGTTCTATCGCGGTGGTAAGGTCTTAGATAGTTTATCGGGCATCACTTCTGAATACTCAGCTAGCAATCGAGCAACTGAAGGTGCACATTCTCCTCTCACCTCGTCTTTAGTGAGCAAGGGAATTGCCATGAAAGTGGCTTCACTCTTCTTCATCCCCCGCTTCAACTGCATTGCGGATAACAATTTCTTTTCTTTAGCTGGGCTTATCATCACTGGGATAACCACTGGCTCTTCACCCATTAGTATCGAGCTGAAGGAACAGGAACTGCCTTAGCCAATACGAGGAAATCTAATCCAAGGACAATGTCAAAGTCATCCAGAACTGCTACGACGAAGTCAAACTTTCCCTTCCACGAACCCATCTTGATCGAGACATCTCTAGCAGAACCCTCTGTCTCCCTTGCCTCAGAATTCACGGTTTTCAACTTGCCTCCATCGGGGATAACATCCACTCCCAATTTCTTAGCAAAGGTATCCGAGAGAAAGCTATCTGTGGCTCCTGTATCGACAAGAGCTTCCATAGTCCATTCTCCTATTTGAACTGTGACATACATAAGTCCTTTCACCGATTCTTGTTCGGTTAGCTACTTCTTTAAGGTAGATAAGAAGCTTTTCTCATTTGGGTATGAGCCTTCTGGGGTTTCTTTTTCTGGAGGGCAGCTTAATGTTTCTCTAACACTCTGCAAGGCATTCAGGGCTACCTTCGTGGGGCATTTGGCGGCTCTATGGGGTCCTTTACAGATAAAGCACGCAATGGGTCTTGGGGCTTTATTCGTATTTCCACTCCCTTCTTGAGAATTTCCTGGTTTTGACGGGAACCTATTTCCATTGAAGTTTCTTACAAACTTATTTTGTCTAGGTTCCGACACCCCCATTGTGCCAAATTTCCTCTTCGTTTCACCATCTGATCTATCTTCCACTCTCTCCACAATTGTAATTGCATCGCTCAAGCTCTTAGGATTCTGTCGAAGAACTTCACTTTATGATAAGGTTTGAGGCCTTGAATAAAATTGAATAGTCGATCCGCTTTTGACATGTCTTTGATATCCAACATAAGAGTTGAGTACTTATTCACGTACTCCCAAATTGAGACAGTCTGCACTAGGTCTCGCAGATTCATACGAGCGGCATATTCCACATCCTCTGGACCGAATGCTTTTCGTAGTTCTTCTTTGAATTCTTTCCGGATGGTGATATTACCCAAGCGTGTCCTCCACCACACTTTGGCATCTTCAGACAGTAGCATGATTACTATCGACAACCGAGATGAATCTGACGTCACTTGGCCAACTCGGTAGTAGTTCTCCATGTCGAACAAAAAGTTATCAATTTCTTTGGCACTTCTCTCCCCATTATAAGGTTTTGGTTGGAAGCTCTTACATCTGTTTAGATCTGCAAACACCGATCCGGAGGGTTCGGTAGGTCCCATTTGTTCAATTTCATTGAGCTTAGTCTTCAACTCAGTAATTAAGTTATTCATCAATTCCACCTTTTCCTCAGAGCTCTGAAAAGTGGTCCAGGCCTCTTGCAGGTTGTCCTGCAAATCATTCACTCATGAGCTAGTAATACTCAATGTCTCAACAATTTCTTTGAGGTCTGCCCTCTCTAGCAGCTCCTCAAGACTCCCTTGGAAATCACCTACCCTATTTGGGGATCGACCTTCCAAGGTAAGAAGTCTCTTTGTTAACTGTGCCTCAAGCGCTTCAATACGCCGAACACGTTCAACAAAGAGGTTAAAAGGCCCCTCGTCTGCCTCTGCAGCAGGGTCACCTATGATGCTCTCGCCTTTAAAGAATGTATCATATTGGATCAGACGGGACTCAAGCAACTCTATGTGTTTGTCCCTCTCAAGAATCTGATCCCATGTCACTGCAGATTGTGACGAGCTCTCAGCTAGAGTCATCTGACTCTTCATCCAGTTCTCAATGGCGAGTACACGACTCTCTAGTTCAGTGCATCTTACTTTCGAAGACTTTGCCATTATGGAAGACTTCGAAAATGGCTCCGCTACCAACTGTCACAGACCAATCCTTGAATACAAAGGATTGTGTTCGTGTGGTGTTCGTGAGGTCTCGTTACACGAACCAGCCTTTCAATCCCACCTTAGTTCTGCATCCACAAAGGAGGGAATAGGTTAATAACCAGCACAAGATAATCATAAGCATTCCATAGTACATCATATAAGCACATAGCAGCATTGGCACAACAAGATCCACACAAGGCACAAATGATAATGAATGCATCTCTTTATTAAGTAGTGTTCAATAAAGATAAGGCCATAAGGTTTGCGGACAAGGGGGCCGCCCGCACAGCCGGCTTTAGACATCCCTTCCAATGAATAACCGAGTCCATGGCACAAGAGACTAATTACTCACTCCCCCAACCCGATACAAGGATTACAACGTAAGCCCAAATTAAGGTTAAGCGGCCATAGGTTTAACAATGCCCTAGACAAGCTTAGACCTTAACACTTGGAGTTTGCGAACTCCAAGAGTCAGCGAAGTTTTTTCCTACTTTTATTATGCAATAAAACCCTGTTATAAGAATTATTCTGGCCCAAACGTTTTTAGTTTTGGTCTCGAGATTCTGTTCGGCCCAGGACGACCTTCGGCTCTCACCAGAGCCCAAAGTCAACTCGAAGACAGTGGTGTTCCGCCATCCTCCATTAAATCAGAGCGAAATACATGTCGTCTGGAAAGCGGAGACATGGCGAGCGAGTCTGCCTATGCATCATCCATCGGTTCTGCTTCTCGATTCCGATTCTCCACCATCACCAGAAAGAAGATGCAAATCTCCAAAATCCAGGTTTGAACTCAAAAGTCGAAACTCTACCAACCTCTACTCAATTCATCAAACTCTCTCTAGAAGTAGCAAATTCAATTCGCAATGGACGCGAAGGCTTTGGCGAAATCCAAGAGAGCTCATTCTTTACACCACAGCAAGAAATCTCACTCTCATCAAAAACCTAAACCCCAGCACCCGCCCACGACCAATGATGCTGCAAGCAAGGGCAGTAGCAAGAAAGTTAAAGAGAAACCCTCACATCCTGCGCTCCCTTCCAATTGGGATCGTTACGGGGAGGAATCTGGTTCTGATGCTGAGGAAGGGATTGGTAAAGTTCCTGATGACGTAGTTCTACCCAAAAGCAAGGGCGCGGACTTCCGTTATTTGGATGCTGAAGCTCAGTCTCATTGCCAATCGAATGACAATGTGTTTGCTTCGGTGGAGGATGCTTTTTCTGGTAACTTTATTGTAGTTTAAATGGTTTATTAGGTCTTTGAATGTGAGTGTGTATAGTGATTTTTCACTCATATTTGAGTTGAAGTTAGGTGGTGTCTCATCTTCGGTAAGATTGTCTCAGTAATATATTCTGGACTGAAGAGTGCTTTGGCTTATTAACTGAACTTTCAGTTTTCAGCCGCCGTCTCCTCTTTCCTATTGTCATGAATTTATTTATTGGTTCCATGCGTGTCCTACTTTGGGGTTGTAAATTATGTCTTGAATCAAATGACATTTCAATCGTTTTTGGTACATGCAATTTACAGTCTTTACTTAAAGTTTGAGAATCGATTATACCTCAGTCGCTTCTGTGTTATGTAATTAGCATTTTGCTTAATGCATTGTCAAGTTGCTACCTTGTAGTTGTTGACTAAAAATATGGCAGCAACTGTCATCCCTTCTTATGTTTAGCTTTGTCTGGACGGTTATCTGTTCTTTGGAGGTACAATCACTTTCTGGCTCCAGTCACGCTGTTTCTAATTTTTATGCTGTTTCTTTTGGTCATGCCATTACATTATTGAGTTTAGTGCTTGATGTGAAATAACAGGGACCTTCAGTTACGGATTGGGCCCCTTGCTTTCAGTTAGGGGAGAGGGTATTCTTTCATGGACTGGGGATGATAACTTTGTTGTTGAGGATAAAGCAGGTGGAAGTCATGAGGTAACTGCGTATTTTCATCTGTTATTCCCTTCTTGATGAAGGTACCTAGTGATTGAATCTCAAAGAAACTATCAGTAATTCAAAGAATCATTTGATTCAGTTAGTTTGAAGTATAGAGTTTCTCAGGCAGCTGATAATGGGGGAATGCCGTGGTAAACATTAGATGTTAACTGAATAGGTACTGTGAAGGACATCGTGAACCCAGACTTCTGGATTTGTGCTAATGAAATTAGGTTTTGTCCCCAGACTTGGCAGTACCTTTGAGATAAAGAATTTGCAGTGAAACACAGCCAGACTTCCTTAGGAATTTGTGACACTAGGATTTTTTGTATTTGTGTCCTCACAAGCAGTACTTAATACTAGCAAAATTCTATTCTGCTGGTTAAAAAAATTAAGAATGCTCTTTTTTTTTCTTTCTGATGAAATGGTTTTCAATTAGGCATCATTTCTTTCCCTAAATTTGCATGCTCTTGTGGAACAACTGGAAAAAGTAGACATATCAGAAAGGCTCTTCATCGAACCAGATCTATTGCCCACCCGAGCTGGTATGCTTGATGTTCCAGTTCCGTTGTCCTTGTGTAACAATATTTTAAACATTGTCCAAATTTGACAGGTTATGTATGCTGTGTAAAGTGCTTGTGTTTCTGGTGTGGCTAGGGATTAAAGACGAGCTCCAGTATGCGGGAATCTGACGAGATTGTTACAAGTGACATCAAACAAACAGCAGCAATGTCCGAAGAATCAGTACTGGGAGATTTTTCTAAGAATTCTGAGGGTCAGACTGCTAATCATACTACTGAGGTTATTTCATCCAAGTCCACTGATGATGACTATTCAGACGTATTTTCATTTAATCAAGGATCAGGGGTATTAAATGAAGTTGATAGTGAAGCAAGCTCAGACCCCTATGGAAAATTTGGTCAAAGAGAGGCGCTGGAGTCCTCAACACAAATCAGTGCGAGTTCTGTTGCAGAACCTGACAAGAGAGACGCAACAATCGAAGCAGTAGCTGCTGAAGCAGAACTGGATATGCTTCTTAACTCATTTGATGAGGCCAAGTTCATGATTCTCCCATCTCCACCCACCAGATTGCCCCTGTTTCAACAAAAGGCTCCTAAAAGAACAGCACAAAGTTACCCCAGCGCATCAGAAGTAACGTCTCCGGCTGCCAATCTAGATGATTTACTTGATAATTTACTTGAGGAATCATCGAATTCATTGAACCAAAGTAGTTTGAAGCAGCCTTGGAGACTGAACATGACTAGGTCCCATGAAAGTCCACTGCCAACATCGCAGTCAGCGAGTGAGTCGAAAGATCTGAATGATTTTGACTCTTGGTTAGATACGATATAGTTGCTTGTTAGCTAAAACAGACCATCCCATGTAACCTTATCTGTTGTTTTAGAAGCAAATACAAAGATGCATACTTTCCAACAGACTTGAAATAGTAGCTTTGTCCTGTCCATGACCATGGTGCATGTAATCTGCTGTGATGGAGCAATCACTCAACCAACGCAACGCAACAGTGCTTCCTTACTACTAATAATTAATACCTTAGCCTATAGGTTAGGCAACCAATAACAATAAATTTTCTGGTAGAAACATGTTAGGTGGGGTGTCACAACTCACATGAGCTATATCTTTGGGTTGGGTCCATGTGGATGGTAAGAAGGAACCCTTTCCTTTGCACACGAAGCTGTAACGCAGTTGATGACGTGAGGAATTGAATTTCGAAGATTAAGTCTTCCTTTCTTGTAATAATAATAATAATAAAAGTAACCCTTTTCTTTAACCCAGGCCAGGTAGCAAAATGCCATCTGGTTCCTGGAAACAGCTGCGCATTTAAAAAATCCCAGCAAAAGTCAAAAAAGATAAAAAAAGAAGAAGCAAAGACTAGAGCTGTGGAGAGAAGAGGTTGAATTAATTCTCTAATTGGTGGCCGTGATTGGACAAATTACAGAAAGATGAAGAATCTATTGTATTTCTTTTGTAGTTCTATATCTGAATTACAACTACAATCTAGAGAAAATGAAGAACAAAAGTTGAGGTAGGTTATTAGCAACAAGAGAATCAAAGCCACAAAGCACCAGCTTGTTTCAAGATAGGGACCAATTCTCCAGTGATATGAGTGGCCATGAGTCTGTCCAAACCACCAAACAATCTGCCACCAATGAAAACAGCAGGAAGAAGCTGATGCACTTTCTTACTATCATCATCATCATCATCATCATCTAATAAGGATTCCAATTCTTTGAGGAAATTACTCTCATCTTCTTCCTCATCGATCTCGTAGATTGGTGGGTTGACTCCAAGACCCAACAGCAATCTCTTCATCACATGACTCATGCAACATCCACGTCTAGCAAACACAATGATTGCATTCTCAGATACCATCTTCCCCATATTAATATGAATGCTGTTGTTCTTACTACCTCCCTTCATCATCAGTACTTCTTCAGTAGTTCCAACGACATGGGAGCTGTTGTGTCCAAGCGCAGGGGATGATGGCGTCTTGTTGTTGGTGTACAAAGGGAGCCATGACTTGTAAGGGATGGCCTGTTGCATACTTGGTTAATATTACTTGCAAGAAGGAATTGAAGGAAAAGGAAGGGAAAGGGAAAGAGAAAGAGAAGGGAAAGCAAAGGAAGATGGGTTCTCTGGATATGATGGAAGATTTTGGGGGAATGAGGAGGGGATTGTGGGGTTTATAAATGGAGAAAATGTATGGAATTGAAGGAAAGAATTGATGATGACTTCACTTCATAATTTGCAAAGGGGTGGTGGGTGTGCGTCAACGGGTGTGTCATGTATGTGTGTGTTAAGGCTTCTCTCTCTTTTCGGTTACGCGCTCTATGCGCGGTTGTGTGCGCCTGACGTTCCACACTACTATTTGCACATTCCCCCCCCCTTTCTTTTATAGCTATTTAGGTGGAAAAATTATACAGTGCACCTCGTGTTCAACTAGGCGTATTACAATTAATAAAGTAGTTATATGCCGAATCTCTTATGAACCTCATATGTTAGGAAATTTTTTTCCGATGTGGTATTTTTTTACCCATCACATACCTTCACGCTTCGCAACAGACAGGGGTCCATAGCCTCAAGAATCACCCTAACCCGCAGGTGAATCCATAGCCTACGTCACCAGTGGTGTATCGAAGGGGGTTGACCAAAAATAAAATAGTCCCTATACTTATATATTCTTAAATTTTGCTCCCACAAAAGTATTAATATTGGTTTATTTTTTGATAAGCTAATATATAAGTGGTTATGTAAATGTGTTAAATTTAAATTTCTCACTCATAGGCCGTACATTACAAATAAATCTACTTAAAATTATTCAGTATAATAAAGATAAAATTAATAAAGTAGTTACATGAAGAATCTCTTATGAACCCCATATGTTAGGAAATTAATAAAGAAAGTTTTGCTAGTGTTCCTCCAATAATTCTCCTAAGCTCCAAGCTAAACTAATCATGGTTCTATGGTGATAAGCAAGAATTACTGGCATTGAGCATGTTACACTTATGGTTGCCTTGTTAATGAAACATGAATTTAATTAGTGAAGCGTCGTGACATTTAAAGTGTTGAGGTAAATTTTTAAGAGAAACTATAGGTTCTGATTTTCATGCATCATAGTGAAAACACAAAACATGTAAGGTTATCCTAGAAACACAAAAATTATAAGGAAAAATCACGCAAAAATTAAAAATTAAACCTAAAAACTAAAAAAAAAGAAAAAAATTAGCTAATATGTGCAAAAACACATAAACACAGTAATATACAAGACACAAAACCCCTTCCCCACACTTATCAGATACATTGTCCTCAATGTGTAGGAGAGGTAAACTTCAAAAATAGAAAGTGAAAAACAAAAAACAAAACAAAACAAAACAAAAATGAAAAGAGACAACCTAGGGCAAGGTCATCAAGTAGAAGGTGGTGGAGCTTGATCATTGGGAAAGTTAGAGTTGAATTTGCTGGTGAGAGAGACAATGGACTCCAGGAGAGATGTTTGCAAAGAAGCTGCTCAATTCTGGGCAGTAATGAAGAGTTGAAGGAGTTTGTTTATCTCCTTCTGTTGGTCCAGAAGAATAGCCATCCATCCCGATTTAGGTTGTTGAGTTGCAGAAGTTCAAGCTGGAGCGTCTTGGCCAGTTGCTTGGCCAAGAATATCTTCTTGATCTCCGAGCTCCATATCATGAAAGATGAAAAGTCATTATTAGATTCTAAAGGAAGAGCATTATTTATTCGAAACAAAACAAACTAAAGTAAAAACATGGGTTGCCTCCCAAGCAGCACCTTTGTTTATAGTCCTAGACTCGACTTTTCGATCATCACTCATCAACTAATTCTACTGAATGCTTTCCATGCCCGAAGTTTGATGAGAATGATCCCATGTAGTGCATGGTCTTCAAGCAAGTCATTCTGCAGTGAACCATTACATGATTCAAATTCTATTTTGGGTTCCTGCAAAATAAATACAAAAGATTGGTTGTGAGTGTTAGAAGATTCAATAAAAAGATTAATAAAATAAAAAAGTTTCAGAACTTCCCTTTCACACACAACCGTTTGGGGTTTCATGACCATATCTATCTCTTTCTCAATATTCCTCATGTTCTCCTTTAGCTCGATGCAATGACAATCCTCTGAAAAATCATTATTAAATTCCATAAGAAGAGCATTATTTATTCGAAACAAAACAAACTAAAGTAAAAACATAGGTTGCCTCCCAAGCAGCGCCTTTGTTTATAGTCTTAGACTCGACTTTTCGAGCAACACTCATCAACCAATCTTACTGAATGCTTTCTATGCCCGAAGTTTGATGAGAATGATCCCATACAGTGAATGGTCTTCAAGAAAGGCATTCTACAGTGAACCATTACATGATTCAATTTCCAATTTGGGTTCTTGCAAAATAAATAAAAAATATTGGTTGTGAGTGTAGGGAGATTCAATAAAAGGATCAATAAAATCAAATAATTTCAGAACTTCCCTTTCACACACAACCGTTGTTGGTTTTATTGCCATTTCTATCTTTTTCTCAATATTCCTCATGCCCTCCTCTAGCTCGATGCAATGAAAATCCTCTGAAACCTTTAACTCCTACTTTAGTGAAGTTTCAGAATGGTTTTGGAGTTGATCTGGCTGGTTTGGTTGGATATCAATTTCTGCCTCCAAATTTGGACATTTTTCTTGGCCAAGAGTCGTGTCTTGGTCAAGACAGTTTGACAGATTTGTCTCCGGAAGTAGGAATTGAAAATTATTCCAACACCTCCCAAGGCCGGTCTGATTGGGCTGACTAGGTTGAGTAACAAATTCTGCCCCCGCGTCTGGGTCCAGACATTCGTCTTGGCCAAGACTTGCGTCTTGGTCTAGACAGTCTGGCAGATTTGTGTTACTTAAGAAGGCGACATCATTAGCATCATACTCCATATTGAGGTCTGAATCCGAAGATGTTCGTCTCTGATCCTCTACAAGGGATTTGAGTCGTTGTATGACTGCTAATACCGCCGACTGTTCTTGGATCAATTACATAAAATTATAACTGTCTTGACCAAGAATGAGATTCTTAGTCAAGACACAGATCAAGAAGAAAATATCAAATATGAGAGAAATTCCTAATAGAGGCTTGGCAAACGATGAGATATGAGTTACTATAGGATCAAGGTACGCTTATAACCCATGCTTTCCTCCTGTATCAACATCACCTCAGGTACGCTTAGAAATGATGCCTAACCAACTAGCACCTTGCTAGTTAAAGTGTTTACTGAGTTAGTTGACGATTGATTAGGGGAAGACAACTGCAGATCTAATATCATCGGGCATCAGTTGGGACTGAATCTAATTAACCTTTCACCCTACCATTTCGCAGATGTTTCGACAATGTGTAGGTCTCTAGTTCGATCCTCTTGGTCAATAATCCATGGGCAAGAAGAATGATTGTTGCATGATCTATTCAACCCAAGATTGATCAAGTCTAATAACAAACAGAAAACACGTTAGAAATAACTAGGAGATTGATTAAATGCAGATTTAAAGATTAATAAGATCGATTAGGTCTCATGCAAGCTTATACTCATGCTTTAAACGCCTCTACTAAGAACAAGAAAGATTAATTAGAGAAAGACAAGAAAAGTAAAGAAAATGGTAAAACTATTTAAATATAAAATTCCTGCGTCTTCAAGGTTGAAGACGATAGGAGAAACAAGTTCAAAACCAGAGAAAAGAGAAGAAGAGCGATTGTTGGACGTTCTCCTTTAAAACCCTAGGGAGGCTATTTATATTGTTTCCTCTCCCAATAATTTCTCAAAAAGGAAATAAATAAATAAATCCTAATTAAACTCTAATTGTGTTTAATCACTCTTCCTCTCCAATTAGAAGACTACAAAACCGAGATAAAAGAGGTAGGATGCCACTCCAACACTTATTTGGATAAGATCAATAATCGTAATCGTTGTAGGAGTCTTCTGCAAGTATCGCCCGAAATCTTCTGCCAGGCAAGAAGGATCATCTTGGCCAAGACATTGTTCTTGGCCAAGAAAGGTGTCTATACAGCTTGGCCAACAGACTGACCAAGAAAGGTGTCTTCTCCATTTTGCCCAGATTTTGCTCTTTATTCTCCCCTCTTTGCTTACTTCTTCTCCAGAATTTTTTTCCGCACATGTAGAGAAATTCATCTCTAATATGTAGAATCACTATCTAAATTACGTAAAAATAGATAGTAAATACATATACAATTTAAGCTCAATCAGGGTCCCTCTACTTAGCAAAAATGACAAATAGAGTCCTTCTACTTACGTATCTGACACTTTGAGTCTCACTATCCTTACTCTAGTGACACTTGAGGTCTCTCAAACTGATATGACAGGTCATCTCACCATTAAAGAATATTCTTTACAAATGAATGTTTAGTTTCAAATTTAAAAGGATAAGGTTTAAGTTTTGAGTTTAAATTTTGGCGGAAAAGGTTTGTTAATTTGGAAAAATTATATAGTGCACCCGGTGTTCCAACTAGGCATGCACCTAAACCAATAATTTTTTTAAACGTAGATGGGTCTCTTTGGGGTTTATCTCATCACTACCTAAGTTTATAGTTATTTCAAAATTCAAAATTTAAAACCTTCTAATCTATAACCATTAACCCTAATGTGTAGCTTTTTATTGGCTAATGTGAGTGGGTGAACAGAGTGACATAACATACCAAGTGTACTCTATAATTAATCATTAATTTTGTACCCCATCGGTCCCATCCCATAAATTTTGGGCCAAATTCCATCCTAATTTTTTTTTCAAGAGATATTCATTCATAGAGAGAAAGAGGGGAATTGACTTCTACAGGTGACTGAGAGTTTGAAGCCAATTCAAAATGTTTAAATTAGATGCAACAAACGCATCATCATAGAGGGCTTTTCTAGCCATATCATAGGCTACCTAATTATTAGAACGGTTCACAAAAAGAAAAGAGCATTGCTAAAAGTTCTTATGAATTAGCATCATATCTTTTAACACAACGTCAAGGGGCTCGGATGTTGAGGAGGTAGCTGTGTTTATGATCGATAACTCTTTTTGCATCGCTTTCAACCATGATGGATGACGAATAGAGGTTTTTTCCCCAAAGAGAGCATCACGTATTGCTAAAGACTTAATATCAAAGGAATTCTTATTTCCTTGGTATCGTTTAGCAAGACTATGGATGAAGATTCCATTACTGTCTCTAGCAACAACACCAATTGAACCTCGATGTTCTTTTGTATTTAGAGCTCCATCCGTGTTAATTTTGAGGGAGTTTGCTAGTAGTGGGGTCCAGGTTGTTGAGAGTGATGTAGCTGCTACAATAACGCGAGCTTGGGGAGTGTCTGTTGCTTGTGGGTGCAGTGTCACTCTAAGTTGGGGAGTAGTTGTGGTCTGAGCGACTTCATATTCTTGTTGTTGTTGTACAACACTATTGTTTATCTCCGTTGGTGTCCATTTTCTTCCATTAAAGGATAGGTCGTTACGCGCTTTCTATATACACCAGCAAATGAAGGCTACTGTTGTCAGGAAATTGGGAGGAGAGCTTTGATCTTTGCTTAAGTTCTGCATAGCCTTCCACCATTCTTGGATGCTTTGAACCCGTAAAATATTAGTATTTAGATGCAAAGAGCTCCAAATTGGTCCCCAATCAACCTCATGTAAGCGGTTTACAGTCGTGGGGTTGTTGTGAGGCGGTGGTTACGTTGTTAGCGCAACTTGGTAGCCTGACATGATTGCATATCTCCCATTATTTGCGGGGTGTGAATAGAATTTATCTTCTAGTAAAACTCAAAGGGATGAAAATGATTTTTTGTGCAATCGTGGCATCAAAAAGTTCTTCCACCAGTTGTTTATTCCATTTGTGTAGAGCATGATCGGTCAATTGGTGAACCCAATGGACTTGAGGGTGGTTCTGGTTAATACGAGAGGCGTGGAATGATGCTTCATTTGGGATCCATGGGTCTTCAAAGCATTTGATTCTAGTGCCTGTTCCTACTCGCCAACGAATGCCTCTTTTTAGATTCTCTCTTCCATGTAGGATGCTACGCTAAGCCCAGGATGGGTTACTTCCTATGATGGCCTGAAAAAAAGATTTATTAGGGAAGTAATGACCCTTGAAAAAATGAGAAAATAGGGAAGAGGGGTCATTGAGAAGTTCCCATCCTTATTTAGCCAATAAAGCTTGGTTGAAGGCTTCTAAGTCGCGGAAGCCCAGGTCCTCGTTCTTCTTGTTTTTACACATAGAGTTTCAATTAACCCAATGGATTTTTTGTTCCTGGTTTGTTTGTCCCCACCAAAATCTTGCTATCATTTTGCTCAAGTCCTTGGAGAGACTACGAGGTAATCGAAAACAAGACATGGAGTAAGAGGGGACCGTTGTAGCTACTGGCTTAATTAGGATTTCCTTTCCCCCTGGTGGAAGAATTCTTCCTTTTACAACCTTCAAATTTGCACGTCACTTTTTCCTTGATCATCTTGAAGGTGTTTGATTTGGATTTGTTCATCAGTGATGGGAGGCCTAAGTATTTATCTTGCGTTCCCACGTTACTGATTCCTAGTAGAGAAGTGATTTTATTTTGCATTTCTTGTGGTGTGTTCTTGCCAAAAAATATGGCAGGTTTTTCGAGATTAACTTGTTGCCCGTTTGCGATCTTATAGACCCTTAGAATATCCATAATTTTCCTACATTCTTGTTCGGAAGCTTGGCAAAACAAAATGGAGTCATCAACGAAAAATAAATGAGAAATTGTGGGGTAGGAACATGTTACCTAGATGACATGTATTTCTTTCTTTTGGGCAACTTGTGTTAATAGGTTCGAGAGGCCTTCCGCACAAAGAACAAAGAGTGATGGTGATAAAGGATTGCCTTGACAAATACCTCTTAAAAGTCTAAAGTACCCTTGTTTATCTTCATTGATGTCTACAGAATAGGATACGATGGAATGCATTTTAGGATCCAATTGATCCACTATCGGTGGAAACCCATTTTGATCATGATAACTCCAATATATTTCCATTCCACTCTATCAAAATCTTGTCATATCAAGTTTTATTGTCATCTCGCACTTCTTCTGGGTTGTTATGGTTTTTAGATAGTGGGTGATTTCCTACGCTACCAAGATACTATCCGAGATGAGTCGGCCTTCGACAAACGCTGAATGTGTTTCGGAGATCAGCTTCGGCATAATTTTCTTGAGGCAGTTGGCAAGGATTTTTGATATCACCTTGTAGAAAGTAGAGCATAAACTGAGTGGTTTGAGTTGCTTCATGTACTCCATTGTGTTAACTTTGAGAATAAGGGAAAACAAGGTGTGATTGAAACTTTTAAGCATTCGGCCTCCTTTAAAGAAGCTTGTTATGGTTGTGCAGAAATTTATCTTGATAGTTTCCCATTAGTGTTGAAAAATTTAGCAGTAAGACCATCATCTCTTGGTGCTTTACTGTGATGTATGGAAAAATTATTATTTTCATCTCGTGGTACGTGACTTGTGCGCAGAGCATGTTGTTGTCCCTATTTGAGACTCTCGCCTCAAGGCCTTCGAGGGTGTCCAGCGAGAATTTGGGTTGCTCGGTTGTAAAGAGCCGAGTGTAGTAATCTATCGCAGTATGACCTATATTTGCATTGTCATATTGGACTTGGTCATGAGCATCTCTAATTCGGTAGACTCGATTTTTTTGTCTGCGTTGCTTTGTCTTTGCGTGGAAATAATTGGTGTTTCTATCTCCGACTTGTAGCCAGGTAACCCTTGATTTCTGCTTCCAGTAAGCTTCTTTTTTTGCTAGGCAATATCAATTTATTTTTCAAGTTCTTTAATTTTGTGGCCATCCCAGGTGATGGTGTTGGACTTTATGTTTTGCAATTTTGTCTTGAGATCTTGAATGCGTTTTTTGGCATTGGAGGAAGTGGTTTTAGACCAATGCATGAGTTGGTGGCGATATTATTTGAGCTTCTCATGAGCTGGGAACATAGGTGAGCCACTATGATCATTATTCCATACCCTTTGCACAATTGCCGTCGATTCTGTCTCTTCAGTCCACCGAGAGTTGAATTTGAACTTTTTCTTTGCTTTCAGAACATTGGGATTATCATCTAAAAGAATGGGTCTGTGGTTTGAGCTAAGTTCGTCTAAATGTGTTACTTTGTAGTCTGGTCATCATCGAGAGAGACCATTGTGGTGAGGCAAGAAAGTGGTCGATGTGCTCTTGGATGTTCTGTGATGAAGTCTCTCTATTGTTCCAGGTATAGGGGTATCCGTTGATGCCCAAGTCTTGAATTTGTGTGCCATCAATGAACTCTCAAAATTGGTTAATCCTTGCAAAAGGGTAGGGTGAGCCCTCTTGTTTTTCATTGGAGTGGAGCAAGAGATTGAAGTCTTCGCAAACAATGAGATCAATACTCTGATTTTCTGCAAGCAATGAGGAAATGGAGACGAATTGTTCCTTGCAATTAACGTCGACGCTATAGATGTGCGTGCCGAGGAAGTCCCATGATGTGTTTGATGTTTTGTCATGGAAAGTGCCAAAGATGAAGTAGTAATCTTTTTTTATGAGAGTGAAATTCAAGTCAAGATTCCAAGCAAGTGCTAGACCTTCTGTAGTGTAGTTAGGAGAAATAATAACATAGTCTAAAAAGAGAAGCTAGAGATAAAAGAAAGAGCCTTACTGTCTTGATTTTTTGTTTCCATGAGGAAAATAATGTTCGGGGAATGAATCTTGAGCAACTCTTTAAAATGATTTTCTATTAGGGAGTTCCCCACGCCCTGGCAGTTCCAGCTGATTAGCTTCATTAGATAGATTGGGGCCATTTGTGGCTAGCTTCCTTCACCAAATTATCAGTACTAGGGAGACATGCTTTCTTGTTTACTGTGTTTTCTTTCTCATCTATTTCCATACCTGAGTTGATTCTCGATCTCTTATGGCTGGGTTGAGTCTGTTCTGGGCTTGGGCCATGAGTTGGGCGGGGATGTTTTGGGGCTCGTTTTTTTATATTAGTTTTCCATTTAGTTGAGTTCTCCTGTATTGCAGCAGTTTGATTTTTCTACTCGATAGTTTGGAGAGGGTTACGGTATTGTTGTGATTCTGGTGATTGAGGGGTGAGATTGGTGGCGGTTGGGCTTGAATTCTAGAGAGGGGCTTCTCTGATTTCAGGTCCGCAGATGATGGTGGTGTTTCGATAGGTGGGTAATTTGGAATCCCTTCTTTCTCTTTTTGTTGTAGATCATGACCCTTTGTTCCAGCGTGATTGGCACTTGTGTCTTGATTATTGTGGTCGTTGCTATTTATTTGTTTTGATTGCTGGTTTTGCATCTCTACTCTTGCCAAAATTATGGGGGATTTTGTAGTCGTTGATGATGTTGATTGCTCCTTGTTGTTTTCTCTTGATTGCATGATAATTGAGGAGGTAGAGGCTGAGATGTCGTTGACTTGTCCATTCATCAGCGAAATTTTTAGTGCAGATACTGTGTTTGTTTCCTTTGCAGGTTGATTTGGTGGTGAGGTTTCCTTATCTACAGTGACTGCCTTTTCTGGTTGTCTGACATTCAGACCGACGAGCTGCTCAACCAATTCCTCAGGTGGTGGTGGTGGGTTTGTGAGCGCGTCTACTAGTTTTTCAATTAACCATCCTTGTTGTTCTGGTTTGAGTGTTTTTAGGTTGTATGAGTTTGTGATGTGATTACGACTACTATAACGCTTGAAGAGCACGAGATGGCGCCAAAAGGGCCGATAACCTGCAGCATGGCCATGAAGCTAACGCTATGGATAACAGCAGAGATGAAGATGGGAGGATACCATCCCGAGAAATGGACATTAACGGTGATTGCGCACTATGGAGGAACCCAAGTGCTAAAAGCTTACAGGATAGTTACCGAGAACGTGTTTGTTACCGGTAACCATTATCTTCCGAAAACCTCCATGAGGGATGCTGGGAACGCTCAACAAACATACGTCTTCGGGAAAGTTACCGAAAATACGTGTTACCGGGAACGCGCCTCTTATCCGGAAAGCGCCAAAAACCGGAAGCCTTCAGAAGTGTTGCCAAGACCCAACGTAAAACTGGAAACCTTCGGGAGGGCTACCGGGAAGACCTATCGGGAGACTGAAGGATCCAGTTGTACTTACTAGTATAAATAGCCAGCTCTTCTCTCATTTTAGTCAATTTTTGTGTAAAGTGTTTATTGCTTGCGTAGAGAATACTCCGCCCACTAAACATCAGAAACTCACCTTGTGAGGATCAAGTCAAGAAGATGACTTGATTCATTGCAAGTAAAAGATCCATCGTCTTCAACCTTTGATTTAGTGTTTGTGTTAAATTCTATATGACTTTCGGGATATTTGCAATCCATCAATATCTTGAATTTTTGTATTTCGATGTTTACTGGCAAGTGTGATTTGATGTTTATTATTAATCAATCATTTTGAATTAAATATCCAACTGCAAATCCCATCGTTGTTGTTCCGCTTCCTTGTTCCTCGTCATCTTGTTAATCTGCTGCATCCTTCGTCTTTTCATTTCCGCAACCTTCATCGATTCTGTTTGTAAACCACTCGGGTTTTAATTGATAACTCGAGTTAGATCCCTAGCCGTAAATCTCAAACGCATCCGATTCTGAGAAAGGGAACTCAGATCGCGTTAGTTTGGAACTAATTTTATAGGATCTTTCAGCTTCTGCTTCATATTTTGTTTGACAGCCTTTGTCATCATGACCTATGATGCCCCAAAAAAAGCAATACGATGGCAAGCGTTCATATTTAATATTGATTGTGGTTGATTTACCTGATCTTGATGACATTGGGATGTTTTCTTGAGGGGCTTTGTGACATCTAGTTGCACTTTGACTTTCACTATGCTTCCATGTCCACCTCGAACTTCATACAAATCAACTTGTATGGGTGTAATAAAAAAAGAAAAAAAAAGAAAGGAGAAACGAGAAAGGGACAATATCGGGAGAGCAAAATAAAGTCAAACGGATTGGCTGATTTAACGCTTTGACTTCCATTCCTTGAGTCTTGTTTGCTTTCAGTTTTCCTTCTTTTGCTTATGAGTCTTCATTTGTGTGCCTTTCTTGTTGAGTCTTGTGCTGGATATTTTGAAATGAAGGGATTGATTGACAGTGAACCGTCGGGTTGCACAAACTTGTAAACACCAGATCGGAACCAGGAATTGAACCAATTTATGAGAACAATTTTTACGAGCGCTTAAAAACGAGGGCAAACACGTAAGGGAGAGAATTTTACTAACGTTTGCTACTTGTGCAGGTACAAATTTTATTATGTCTGCCGAAAGTGTAGTGGGCAACAATGATGCCAAATTCATTGAAGTGAGTCCTTCGCTGATGACAAAGATTAAGGCCATGGAAAAAGGCCAAGCGGAGCTAAGGGAAATGTTTCAGTCCTTCATACTGGCGCAAGGCAAACCCGTTAATATTCCTATAGGTTCGGTAGACCCCAAACCCATTATCTTCAAGCCACATGGGGAGGTATTCAAAGATGGTATTTACAAGACGGAATCAGAGGGTCATGAGAGTGAAGATGAGTACGGAAGAGGCAAGAGGGTGGTCAACCAAGATTTTCCCAACGTCCTTACCACAGGTTCACGAGGTCAAAACCTTGTCAATGCCGAGGCACATGCCGTTGTGCTTGGAGACCTCTGAGCCTAAGGCTACGATGCTCAGTGTCACCGTAGCCACATATCCAGACAACTGCGGGAATGAGTCCCCCAACATACCGATAACCCTGCCGTTAACGGTATGTCCCATGATCCTCAACGTACCGGTAAACCTGAAGTTAATGGTACACCGTTACTTACCGGTAACCGGGCGCTTCACCAAGGTGAAGGTATTTCTACCGGTAACAATTGAGCTTTAGTCCCTCACCTACAAGGTCGCACTACTCCTTACCATGCGCGAGAGTTATATGCGGATTTGTATGAAGGAGCAAATGATGATTTTGATGATTATGAGGAGAGAGAGCGGATGAATCGGGCAAGAAGAGGAAGGTTACCAGAACCTCGGTATGATGATAACTTGAACAACATAAAATCACAAATTCCTACCTTCGAAAGATCCACTGACCCGTCTGAGTACATCAAATGGGAGGAAAAAATCCAGCGCATTTTCAATTCCCATAAGTATTCGGAGGGTAAGAAAGTGAAACTTGCTGCTATGGAGTTTGACGGTTATGCCGTTAGCTAGTGGGAAAAAATGAGTAAGGAGAGGCATGGGCTAGATCTATCCGGACTTGGGAAGAAATGAAGCAAGTGATGAGGGAAAGGTTTGTGCCGTCATACTACAAACGGGACTTAAAAAATCGTCTATAAGGACTCAAGCAAAGGTCGACTCCTGTTGGAAATTACTACAATGAGCTTGACTCACTCCTTACACAAACCGATACCCATGAGGATGAAAATGTAACTATGGCTAGATTCTTGAATGGTGTGAATGAGAAGATCAAGTACAAGCTGGAGCTACGGGATTTTGAAAGTTTATAACCTATGTTACACTACGCCTTGAAGGTAGAAGCCCATGAAGCCACCAAACGGAAAAACTTCCCTAGCTGAAACACAAACCCATCCAACACTTACTCCACTTCTACTAAACCACCCTGGAAGCCTTACCAAAAAGACTACCAAGAGACCCTACCATACGCCAAAACAAATCCGTCTTCTACAACGAAACCTTACACGTCTTTTACTAAGCCCAATCGTGTACCAGTAACATCTAATCCGGTAAATCCTAACCCACCGGTCAGAAAACATTCTGCCAATATTGAATATTTCAAGTGTCGGGGAAGAGGGCATATTTCTTCCGAGTGCCTAGAAAATATTCGGCAATGACGTTGGTTGTGCGAAGGAGTTTGAACACACGCCAAGTTGGATACCGTATATGATGAGCAAAGAGAGAACCTTTTCCATTCTCGATGTGAAGTGTGTGGTAAGATTGTGTCTATGATTGTGGATAATGGTAGTGTGGTGGATGCCGCAAGTCACATCTTAGTGAGAAAGCTGAATTTACCGACGACGCCGTATCCTAAGCCTTATTCACTCCATTAGTTCAATGATGACGGGGAGGTTAAGGTCAAGAAGTAAGTTCTTGTGAGTTTCAAGATGGGTGGATATGAGGATGAATGATTGTGTGATGTTGTACTGATGGATGCTAGCCATCTTCTTTTCGGTTGCCCATAGCAGTTCGATAGGAAGGTAATTCACAATAGACGCATCAATAAAATCCAGCTTACACATAACAGTAAGAAGTTCACCATTCCACCTCTCTCACCATCTCAAATCTGTGAGGACCAACGAGAAATGGAAAAAGCTAGCACTGATTTCCATATAGCAAAGAGTTTGAGAGATAAGAGTGGAGAGAAGAAAGTAAGCCGAGAGGGCAAAACATGCCATGAAAATAGTAAGCATGGTAACGGGAGTGAGCAAGAGCGATTGCGAGGGGAAATGAGTGGAGAGAAAAAGGAAGGAAATGAGCAAAATACATGTCATGAAAAGAGCAAGCATGACCGAAAGGATGAACTCAAATCATTGAGTGTGTTTGCGAAAGGTAGGGATGTGAGACATGCATTGCATTCAAACAAAGTGTCTTGTACTTAGGTACAAAGAACACTGCTTAAATGTCGATCCTAACGCTTCTCTTCTACCCAGCCTGATTGTTTCCCTCTTGCAGAAATTTGATGATGTGTTCCCACAAGAGATGCCGATAGGCCTACCTCTCATCAGAGGGATTGAGCACAAGATTGACCTAGTTGTTAGTGTGAGCTATACATATTTCCTTATCTGTTAAGCTAAGTGTATCTTCTAATACCTATAGAATATATTTAGCCTGATATTTAGGGATGTGAATAGCTAATTAATAGGCTAATTTATTAGGCTGATTATTAGGCATGTACAACCAGGGACGGATCTAGGAATTGTTTTCAGGGGGGGCCGGGGTTCGGGGGCGGCGCCCCCGAATTTTTTTTTAGAGTATTTTAAAGGGAAAGCAAGCGAGCTGAACCAAAAATTGAACACATGCTTAAGAGTATTTGTATCCGTCACTAAATAACGAGCTGAACGAATTTTTTTTAAAGAGTATTTTAAAGGGAAAACAAGCGAGCTGAACGAAAAATTGAACAAATGCTTAAGAGTATTTGTATCCATCACTAAATAACGAGCTGAACAAATTTTTTTAGAGTATTTTAAAGGGAAAGCAAGCGAGCTGAACGAAAAATTGAACAAATGCTTAAGAGTATTTGTATCCGTCACTAAATAACGAGCTGAACGAAAAAAAATTAAGAGTATTTTAAAGGGAAAACAAGCGAGCTGAACGAAAAATTGAACAAATGCTTAAGAGTATTTGAATTCGTCACTAAATAACGAGCTGAACGAAATTTCTTTTAGAGTATTTTAAAGGGAAAGCAAGCGAGCTGAACGAAAAATTGAACAAATGCTTAAGAGTATTTGTATCCGTCACTAAATAACGAGCTGAACGAAATTTTTTTTTAGAGTATTATAAAGGGAAAGCAAGCGAGCTGAACGAAAAATTGAACAAATGCTTAAAAGTATTTGAATCCGTCACTAAATAACGAGCTGAACGAAAAAAAAATTAGAGTATTTTAAAGGGAAAGCAAGCAAGCTGAACGAAAAATTGAACAAATGCTCAAGAGTATTTGTATCGAGCATTTCTGCATCCAATAGAATTTTTTTTTCATCCAGCCCAGGGTGGGCGCTTGCCCAACCTCGCCTGGGCTGGATCCGTGCCTGTGTACAACTTACTGCTTCTATATATGAAAGGCCTACCTCATATGAGAAAGGCATCCAGTAAACTTGACATGGTAGCGGAGCCATATCTCTGAAAATTTTAGTCTTTGGTATTCTTGACCTTGGTTAGTAACCTTGCTTTCATAGGGCTCTTTTCTGATATCTCGTGTTCTAGACATCTTGTGTTCTTGGTCGTCAATCTTGGTTTCTTTGTGGTACTCCTGAAGATGACATCTGATTCTTTCAATGTTCGATTTACTAGGAAGAACTACTCTGCGTGGGAATTTCAGTTCCAAATCTTCGTCAAAGGGAAAGATATGTGGGGTCTTGTGGATGGGAGCGACCCAGCTCCCACAGACCCAACCAAACTGCCGGTATGACAGGTCAAAAACAATCGGGTTATGGCTTGGATAGTGGGGTCTGTTGACCCGCTTATCATTCTTAGTCTGAAACCGTACAAGACTGCTCAGACTATGTGGGATTACCTAAAGAAGGTGTATCACCAAGACAATACCGCAAGACGGTTCCAGCTGGAATCTGATATCGCTCGTTACTCTCAAGGCCATCTCTCCATCCAGGAGTATTATTCTGGTTTTCTGAATTTGTGGTCAGAATATACTGACATTATCTATGCTAAGATACCTGCTGAATCTTTGTCTATTGTTCACCAAGTTCATGAGCAGAGCAAGCGGGATCAATTCTTGATGAAAGCTTGACCTGAGTTTGAGATGGTTCTATCAAATCTGATGAATCGTGACCCTTCACCATCTTTAGATGTTTGCCTTGGAGAATTACTCCGTGAAGAGCAGCGTCTCTACACTCAAGACGGACTCAAGCAAGAGCAAAATGTTGCTGTCGCATTTGCAGCTCAAGGAACGGGAAGAGGACGAGATATGGGCAAGGTTCAATGTTATAGCTGCAAAGAATATGGCCATATTGCGTCCCAATGTAGAAAGAAGTTCTGCAATTATTGCAAACAGCAAGGACACATCATTAAGGAGTGTCCCACTCGTCCACCAAACCGAAAGATGCATGCATATCAAGCTGTAGTTGGCAGCCCTGCAACATCAACAGCTTCAGAACACCTGCCTATGTCTGCTACTGTACTTGTTCTCACCCCTGAAATGGTGCAACAAATGATCATTTCAGCCTTTTCAGCTTTCAAGCTCCAAGGTAACACTGATACTCTTTGGCTTGTTGATTCTGCCGCTTCAAATCATATGACAAACTCTTCTTCTAAGCTTCAAAATGTCCACAAATATTCTGACTCTGGACAAATTCAAGTTGCTAATGGCAATAATATTTCGATTACTAAGGTTGGAGATATCACTCCATTCTTCAAAAATGTTTTGGTAGCACCAGAACTTTCTACTAGCCTAATTTCAGTTGGTCAATTGGTAGATGACAATTGTGATGTGCACTTTTCTCGTGCTGGTTGTGTTGTGCAGGATAAGGTGTCGGGGAAGACAATCGCGAAGGGGCCTAAAGTTGGACGTTTATTTCCGCTGCACTTTTCTATTCCTCATTTTCTTTCTTTTGCTTGTGCTCAATTTCACAATAACAATGAGGTTTGGCATAAACGTTTAGGTCATCCAAACTCTATGGTTCTATCTCACTTGTTGAAATCTGGTTTACTTGGGAATAAAAATGACTTTTCTACTCCAAGTCTTCTGTTTGATTGTTCTACATGTAAATTGGCAAAGAGTAAAACTCTTCCTTTCCCTTCTTTAGGGGCTCGTGCAACTAGTTGCTTTGATACTATTCATAGCGATGTTTGGGGAATTTCCCTAGTTCCCTCTCATGCTCACTACAAATATTTTGTAACATTCATTGATGATTATAGTAGGTTCACATGGCTGTATTTTCTCCGTTCCAAATCTGAAGTCTATTCTGTGTTTAAAACCTTTTTAGCCTATGTTGAGACACAATTTTCTACTTGTATTAAGGTGTTCAGATCTGATTTTGGTGGCGAATATATCTCTCATTAATTTCAGAATTTTCTGCGTGAGAAAGGCATTCTTTCTCAACGCTCCTGCCCTTACACACCACAACAAAACGGTGTTGCTGAGCGTAAGAACCGTCATCTTTTAGACATTACTCGGAGTTTATTAATTGAATCTTCTGTTCCTTCTAAATTTTAGGTTGAAGCTTTGTCTACTACTGTTTATTTAATTAACCGACTTCCATCTCAGGTGCTCAATCTTTATTCTCCATATTCTCATTTGTATCATAAGAATCCTGACTATGGTGACTTGCATACTTTTGGTTGCGTTTCTTTTGTCCATTTGCCTCCTACTGATCGCCATAAACTTTCTTCTCAATCTGCTAAATGTGCGTTTTTGGGCTATAGTATGTCTCACAAAGGTTATGTCTATTATGATCCTATTGGTAATAAACTTCGTACTTCCCGCAATGTTGTCTTCCCTACTCATGTTGAGTCCTCCTCTGCTACTCCTTGCCTTCCTCACTTTGAGGATTTATCACCTTCTTTTGAGCTTTTTAAACCAGGAATTGTGTATGCAAGACGACGTCCACAGCTGCCCCTTCCTGACGTTCCTCCGCCGCCTGAGCCTGCAGCTGTCCTTGCACTTCCTCAGCCTGCTCCTCGGCGATCTCTCAGGGTCTCTCGTCCGCCTGATAGGTACGGTTTTTCTGCTACTCTAGATACCATTCCTATACCATCTAGTTACTCACATGCTTGCAAGCATGAGTGTTGGCAGCAAGCAATGTAGGAGGAACTTCAGGCTCTTTAGGAAAATAGCACATGGGATCTTGTTACTTGTCCTTCCCATGTTCGACCCATTGGCTGCAAATGGGTGTACTCCATCAAAACGCATTCTAATGGCACTCTGGGTTGTTATAAGGCGAGATTGGTTGCTCTTGGTAACAAGCAAGAGTATGGGGTGAATTATGACAAAAAAAATTCTCCAGTAGCCAAGATGACTACTGTTCGCACCATTATTTCCATTGCTGCTTCTCAAGGTTGGCCTCTTTATCAAATGGACGTCAAGAATGCATTTTTACATGGTGATCTCAAAGAAGATCTCTACATGACACCTCCGCTTGGTTTGTCCAACTCTATTCCATTCGTTGTGTGTAAGTTGAACAAGTCTCTCTACGGGTTAAAATAGGCTCCTCGTGCATGGTTTGACAAGTTCAAGTCTGCTCTTCTTCACTTCTCCTTTGTGCAAAGTCAATATGATTCTTCTTTATTCCTTTGCAAGACCTCTCTTGGTTTGGTTGTCCTTCTTGTTTATGTTGATGACATTGTTATTACGGGATCAGATCCTTCCCACATCAGTCGCCTTCAACAACATCTTCATGATTCTTTTCATATGAAGGATCATGGTTCGCTTAATTATTTTTTGGGCTTGGAAGTGGGTGCTGCTCCTTCTGGTGTGTTTTTACATCAATATAAATATGCTCAGGATTTGATTTCCTTGGCTGGCCTTCAAGATGCTTCACCAGTGGATACGTCTTTAAAGGTCAATGTCAAATATAGTCGTGCAGATGGCGACCTTTTACCTGATCCTAGTGTTTTTCGTCAACTTGTTGGCAGTTTAAATTATCTTACTATCACTCGGCCTGATATCTCCTTTGCTGTCCAGCAAGTCAGTCAGTTTATGCAATCTCCTCGTCATCTTCATTTGGTGGTTGTTCGCCGTATACTTCGCTACATCTTGGTCTCTTCTCATCGTGGCTTATTCTTTCCGGCTGGTTCTCCCATTCAACTTGTGGGCTATGCTGATGCTGATTGGGCGAGTTGTACTGACACTCGTCGCTCTGTTACTGGCTGGTGCAGTAAACTTGACACTAGTACCGGGATCGACATTACCCAACCGACCAGCTTACCGGTGCAATCTAGAAGAAACCAAGGAGCTTCAACATCAAGTAGACGATCTTATGAGTAAGGGATTCATCCAGGAGAGTATGTCTCCATGCGTAATACTGGTACTATTGGTACCCAAGAAAGACGGAACGTGGCCCATGTGTATGGACTATCTGGCCATCAACAAAATCACCGTCATGTACCGTCATCCCATTCCACGCCTCGACGACATGTTGGACAAGTTGAGTGGTAGTACCGTCTACTCCAATTAGGGAGAATTTAGTCCAGACTCCATTGAACCATTATAATTATGAACCATTTTTTTTCTAATTTCTATTTGTTTTTTGTCATCTTTTCAGTATTTTTATTCGAGATTATTCGATCACTACATTAGGTGTCGTTTATTCTGAATTTGACACATTATGGGTATAATTCGATCACTTCCTTATAAAAATATTTCTTTTATTTTATGGGTAAATTTTAATTTAGGGGTATAATGGTCAAATAAGTAAAATGAAATCATTTCTTAGCCATAACAAACAAGGTGTTCATTTCAATTCAATTGAATTCTTTCAATTTTATACTTTTATACCAATCATTAGAGTTCATTCATTAATTCAATTCAATTGAATTCTAATTGAATTGAATTAATGAAATGAATTGAACTCATACATGATTTGATTACCAAACACCCCCCATGTGATTATCCCAAAGGATATTAATGGATATCGGAAGGAGTAAGTTTTAGTCTCTCCGTTATTTTATACTCCCTCCGTCCTTTAATAAATAATGTCCTAACTTTTTTCATTTTTCCTTGAAAAAATGTCATTTTCATTATTTTCAATGTATTGAGGAATCAAAATTAGTGTTGATTGGGCGTAGTTAATAAAGCGATTGAGAGCAATTGGCTAGAAACACATTAAAAATAGTAATCAGTTATTACCTTAATTGTTGTGAAAGTGGATTAGTAGTCAAATTAACAGAAAATACACACACTAAGAAAACTCAAATAAATGGCTAATTGTTGTCTTGAAAAATAAAAAAAAAACTCTAATTACTCCTTATATTAACAAATGAAAAAACATGTATTAATAGGTGATTACTCCAAATTCCCATTTGTTGTCTTGAGACATGTAATTGGACAACTTTTTAAAAGGATTTCCCCCCTAAATCAGTCATTTATCAAACAGAGAGTAGTATTTTTATTTGCATGTGAAAAAATAACATTTTTTTTTAAATTATAAGGTCAAAATTCTAAAAGATGTAATTCAATGAGCTCTACCTTCTAAATTTTTTAACTTTTAGATATTATTTCTTCAAAATATCAATTTATTATACAATATATATTTCTTGGAAATTTAAAATGCGTTAAGTTTGGGTCATTAGTTTAGTATTTTATGAAAGAATAATGCTTGAGATACTAACTATTTTACTAACAAAATTGTACTAACTGATGTGTCAAGATATTATTAGAATTTATTCCTTTTTAATTAGGTTATATTTTTATTTTTATTTAAATAAATAACGAACAAGTTAATATAAAGATGACACATGCATTTTTAATGTAAAGGTTAATAAAAATGTTAGTATTTTTAATACTATTTTTAAAAAAAATCTCTTTTTAAAAAAACAAGGCATCCGAGTTCCTTTTGTGGACAAAATTGTTATCCCATAACGACAATTTATACTCCACTAAGGCTTTTTATACATAGATAAAAGTACATATTTTATTTTTTTAATTTAATATACTCTTTTCTTTCCGTCTTATCAAAGATAGACCCTATTACTACCATTTTTTTTAAACAAAAATATCAATTGTTTGTATTATAATAAAATAGCTAATTTCTAGAGCGTTCAAATGGAACAAGCATTTATCTTTTCATAACCTATACTAGATATTTAACTTTAGTATATAGCTGCAATAAAATAAATAAATAAAAATAAAGATCTCATTATTTAAGAATGGAGTCAACTTAATGTTTTGCAAAGAAATTAATGACTAAATAGTGGTGGTGCACCCATGCCATGATGAGGCAACCATGCCACAAATGCCAACCCAACCAACTATCATATCATCCAGTGTTTTAAAAACTGGACCGACCTGATGGTTGGATTGGAAAAATAGTGATCCGATTTTTTTAATTCGGTTAAACTATTTGATCGGACCTGCAATCGATCCGGAAAAAACCGATCGATCAGGTCGATTTTCAAAAAACTGGCTACCCAGTATCGACCCGGTCGATTTTAAAAAAAACGGTCGACCCGTTATCAATCCGACTGGGTCGATGTCAAACCAAAACGATGTCGTTTTGTGCTTATTTTTTTAATATGGAAAATTTGATGGGCCGACTCATTATAGACATTTAACTTTTGATCTACTTGATATTTTATTTTGATGTATTATAAAGTACTACATCGATTAGACAAAAAACCAATCAGTTCAATCCGATTCAATTATCTAAAATTGAACTGTTCGATATGTGAACTACCTGGAACAATCTAACTAGTCAATCTGATCGAACCCAATCAAACTCGATTTAAACCGATTCAACGAGTCACTCCGGGTCGGTTTTTAAAACACTAATATCATCCATCCATCCATCCATCCATGGACTGGAAACACACAAGCCGCTTGCGGACGGTGAGCATAAAAGAAAAAGATATGACGTAAGCTAAATGACAAACCTTCATCCTCACCGACGCATCACCTAGTGTCCGTCTGATGTCACCTCTCCGGGCCCCGCCACGTGGAAAACAGGCAAGCTTATCGCATCCTTTCAAACAGTAGTAAGTAGTCGCCTGTCTTCATCCGCCACTGACGTGGGGATGACGTCAACCGATTTGGTTACTTTTGTAGACGCGGTCCACGTGTTTCAGGGCTGCTAGGAGTGTCTAATCCGCTGCCGCGTTGGACCATGGATATTTTCCTGGAGCCGACTCTCAGTCTCAGCCTCAGGTCCTTGTAATTTGGAAGCTTCCTACCTTCCTGTAGTATTGTAATTTTAATTTCTAACATTATTAATTCCTCATAGAATTCAAATGGAAATTTGAATTTGAATTCTACCTATATTAAAAAAAAAAAGGAAAATTAAGAATAATAAAGAAATAAAAGTAAAGGAAGACTCAAAGTGGTATTCCATTCGTTTTGCTAAGTCGTGCTATATGTTATGGAATTGAACAAATAAAGAGGATGGATGGTAGTACGCGTCATGATGATCATACATGATATATTAATAAACATTTTGTAATTAAGTTTGTGGAACTTAGAAAACAGACGTCAAAAATGACGTGTAAAAGTAATTAATCAAGACTTGTGGCAATGCAACGCTAATTAATTGTGAATAATACACGTAAGGATTTTGAAAGTTTCCAACAAGGATTGCATCACTTGCTTACCTCATCAAACCCCATAATATCTAATCTTTCTATTATTATTTAAATTATTTAAAGGTATTTGCTGGCTTATATACACTTTGTAGCCTTTCACGTACCATATGGGCCCTTCTAATTATTTACAAAATTAATTACCTCCTCTTCATGCTCTGCTCCCGTACGGCATCTTAATTATAATTTCTATGTTCTCCAAAAAGAGAGACGCAACAATTATTTTCATGAGAATTAAAAAAACAATTGATATATATAGTTCATTATTCTCAATAATTTTAATATTAATTTTTATTTTTTTAATATATTAAAATAATAAAAATAATAATTATTTAAAACAGAAAAATGACTTCCAAAATAATTTGGGAGTCATGTTTTTTTAGAGGACAAATGAAATATAATAATAATTAAATTCATGACGAATCTAAAAAAAATTGTCAGGCATGAAAAGATAAGAAGCAATTTTTATTAAGAATCTCAACAATATTTTTTATTAAGAATTTTTACAGTATATTCCAATAACTTGAGCTAAAATAAAGACTTATTAGATCTGAATTTTTACATTAATAATTTGAGAAATAATAGACATTATTGGTGTTGCAGACAAAGGTATGTAGATAAATAGTAACATTTTTGTAAACATTTGCCTCTATATAGATCCGTCTCTGAGCTCATGCCGTGGAACAGACGAGGAGGGGAAAAAGTCTGATGTAGTATGATGAAAAATTATGGGAAGTCAAATTTTATATCCTTACATTTAGGACTTTACTATACCAACTTTTTTTAATATTCAAAGTTATATCATTAAATTTCTAGAGCTACTAGTTTGGGCAAATACCAATTTGACTATAAGAATATTACTTATGTCCATCAAATTTAAATACCCCTGAATAAAAAAGAAAATCAATTTTTATGCACGAACTTTGCGAAAAATGCAATCTCTTTCATCAAATTTTCCATCCAAATTGACAGAAAAATAATAAAAATCCACAAAAAAAGAAAATAAAATAAGAAAAATCCACAATTATTTTTAAAAAGTATATTGTTCTTTAAGAAATATAAAAAAATTAAAGATTAAAACAATTCCAGAAAAAAAATTAATTTTACAAAACGTTAAATTTTTTATATCTCTAGATTTTTTTTAAATTTTACTTTAATTTCCAACTTTTTAACTTACTCTTTAAAATTTGTTAATATTTGGATTCTTTTTTTTTTTTCATTCTTAAAAAATGAGTTGCAGAATTATATTAAACACTATAAATTATTGTTTAAAGAACTATAGTTTTATAAAAATAGAAACTTAAAAACAATTAAACTTTTTTGTAAATTTTTTTTCTCGATTTTTTTGTTCTTTTATATTTCATTAAAAAGTCATAATATTTTTTTGAAAAATTTCTTATTCTTAGGAATTTTTTCCTATTTTTCATTTTTCGCTTTTTAATTTAATTTTTAATTTTCTTGAATTTTCTTATTCTATTTCCTATATTTTTAATATTTAAAAAAAAATCCGTCAATTTGGACGGAAAACTTGATGAAGCGGGAGATTGCATTTCTCGTAAAGTGTGCATTGAATTCGACTATTTTTGTTCAGGGGTATTTGAGTTGGACTGAAAGTTCAAGGAGAAAACTAAATTTACCAATTTTATAAATATATTCGGGTGAGCATAATTTATTGGGTTATTAGTAGCTCTATCCCCTGAACTACCACTGCCTAGCAAATAGACCCCCCAATAATTTTATATTAGATTTAGGTCCCTAAATTACTTTTTTGTTGTAAAGATCCATTTCTATTAATTTTTCTATCCGAAACTCTAACTGATTTGCTTTGAACATATTTTCTTTTATTCTTTTTAATTGAAAAAAAAGAATTGGGCTCCAAAATAAATTTAAAAATATTTTTAACTCGAAAAAAAATCTTGAAAAATTATATTAAATTATAAATATTGATAATTTTTAAAATAATTATAAAAATAAATAAAGCTAAAAGCAATAGGAACTTTTGTTAAAAAAATCGAAAATAAATAAAAGCATCGTCACTTAATTTTTTTTTTATATTTTTAATTCTTCAAAATATTTATCACTATTTTAAATTTTATTCTGAAATTGTCTTGCGTTTAATTTATTTTTAATTTTGAATTTTTTATCCTATTTTTTCTCATTTATAAAAAATAAAAATATAGTCAAAGAAAATCCATTAGGGTTTTGAATGGAAAACCTAATATTTGGGTATCTTTGCGATTAAAAAATAGTTCATCCCAAATTCAATAAAAAATAGTTGAGGGGTCTATTTGCTAAGTGCCTATAGTTGAGGTGGAGGTCCATCATTACCTTCGACTAGTTTCTCTCCGTCTTTGCTAACATTATAGATTAGAGCCGCTGTATACAAGCGATGCCCAAATGGGGAAGCAAGTAGGATAAGGATACAGAATTAGGAGAGCACAAACCATCGACACCGTTTGGCCATTTAGGATCAGTAGTATTGAACCAATCAATTCTATTACTATATATCTATTATTTCAACGAGTAGAAACAAACAACTAAAAACATTAAGATTAAAAGAGATTCAGACCATTGCCGATTTCTTAATCGTCAACCAAAACATGAGAATGCAAGATTCCTCGGAAATCCTGTTAGAAAATAAACTAGCCTTTTTGGGAAGCATACAAAGTTCAAACCATTATGTCACATTAACAGAAAAGTTAAAAAAAGCTTTCACCGAGACTTGGAATTTTAATTAATCCGATGGAAGAGGTTCTTCCGGGTGAAACCAGCATATCTCTATTGACAAGTTTTTCCTACAAAGACATAATCCCTGGTTTCAAAACATCAATCCAAATAAACATCAATCTTCAGGAGATAGCTCCGAATTGGGTACTATGCTATAACAACAAAACCAAAGAGGAGATGCAGGCGAGTTCGTATTCAGCCACCAGTGCCTAGTTCTTTTCAGCAGCCTGTAGCTCCATTTTCTGAAGGTTCAGCAGCAAATCACCTGAATCGAGGAAAACCTTGTTGGATGAATTAGCAATGGTATGTGCGATCTCTCTTGCAGCTTCAATCTTCCTCAGTGTGATGAATGCAGGATTGTTGGCGATTGCTTGACCAATAAGGCTGGCACTAGTAGCCTCACCCTGTAAACCACATAGGGAGAAACAATTAGAAAGAGGAAGGAAAAATCAGGATGCAGAATGGACAATTGTCGATGTAAAACAGGTAAATAATGCTCATAACAAGAAACTACCTTATGAAAATTAGATACTCTAGTTTAAGATCAAAAAGATATACCTACATTGAGGGCTCCTTTCACGTCCCTCCATCGGCTTAGAGCGCAATTACCAAGATGGAAAAACAAATTGAACGATAAAACATGAAGCAGCAGATGTGCATGCTACCCTATCATTACACTTATTGTTTAAACATCTAGGCTACTTTAAACTAAATGATTAAGACATCGTAAGTATTCTCCAATGAGAAGGCTGATAACAACAAGAGCGCTCATAGATTTGTGAATTTTCCACTTGAATAGTAACTAATAATCAAAGATGACTAAACATTCGTTCTCACCTCAGCTCTGATGATGGCACTTCTCTTGTCTTGTTCAGCCTTTTCAACAATAAACTTAGCCCTCTCAGCTTCTTGTGCGGCAACCTGCTTGGCTTCAATTGCAGCAGTAAACTCCTTCCCAAATGTCAGGGTGGTGATGGATACGTCATCAAGTGCAACATTAAAATTGGCAGCTCTCTCCGTCAAAATCTTCCTTATTTCCCTACTAACAGCCTACACAAAGGAGATGTCAATCAGTACAGATTTTTTTTCAAATTGATGCCATCCACTGTACAGAAAATAACAAAAGCATTTAACACAGATGAGAGACATTTAAATCCTGAGAGGAGAAGCATGAAAATTTCCCAAAATTTACAGTTGAGCATACCAATTATGTGAATATAGCAGGGCCTGTATCTAGGCCATAAATCTAGATCAATAGTAAATGTTACCTCTCTCTGAGTAATAAGCTGACTGGCATTATATTGCGCAACAACGGCTTTCAATGTTTCATGGATTATGGAAGGCAAGACTCTTTCATTATAATTCTCACCAAGGGTTCGGTAAATTACAGGCAACTGGTCAGCCACAGGACGGGTAAGAACTCGAAGTCCAATCTTCACCTGTAGAGCAATATTAAGATCCAAACTAAAAGACATATTTCAAGCATCATTCATGAACACTGATAGAAAATGGAATCATAACAACACCTAAAAAAAAAATGCATCAAATCTTCACCAAACAAATTTTACAGCCATGACTGAACTTCAAGTTTAGATAGATGCATAACAGTGGCAAGAAAGAATGAAAACTACATGGCTAAGAAGTTTAGCATACAATTCAGCCAAAAATCCAACCATTATATAACATGAAAAACACATCAGCACTGATCCATCATCAATCAGAGAAACAAGCAACAATTATCCTAAACTTCTTACCTGCCATACTACCATAAGAGAATTAGTAAGGAATAGAAGTTATTAACAACGGACTTTACTCAACAGGCCCTTCTGCTTCATGGAGAGTTTTGTTGTACCTTTTATCACCACACCAAGTGAAAACACAGACAAAAACAAAAAGCCAACAGGATTTGCAATGATGGAATTGCACTCAAGATGTGCACAAAAGTATCAAAACCAGAATGAAGCAAAGACATTTGAAAAAGATAGGGTAAGCAAAACCCCAAGATTATCAATGGAAACCCCGAGACTCCCAAGTGCAGGCTTGTTGAAGCCACTGCCAAAAGAAGGTATTGAAAATCCAACAACACAAACCAATAGGATGGTCTATGCAACTCACAAAGAATCTTGTTATTTTCTTTGGGAACTGAGAGTGGCACATGACCCAACAAGTGGTGCGGAGGAACCTATCTAGGGTTTAATCCAAGGGAAGAGGGGGAGCGGGTGCGAACAAATCAATAACATCATAACTGTTTTAGCTGACAGAGCCTAGAGATTGTGGCAAGATCCTCATATATCAACCTCCCACAACAGGAACGAAGAAACAATAAAAGACGGAAGACATTTACCATTTGGAGATCACGGCTTCCAGAAGTACTCTCAACTAAATGGGGTCGTGCACGGACATCATAAATGATAGGTCGCTCAAACCATGGAACCATAAGGTGTGTCCCCTCAGGATAAACCTACATATCCAACAAAACACAGTGAGAGAGTATACTATGAAGTAATACAAACCGATTGTGGTAACTTAACAAACTCTTGTGCGGCACAGTAAAGTAACTACCTTCTCCTTGATACCAGTTAAACGGTTGAACACGATTGCCCGATGCCCACCATCAACATTGTAGAGACTGTTAGAAACCGCATACAAACCAAGACCACCAATAATTCCAAGCCTAATTAAAGTGGGAGACACACCTCCACCCGGAACCTTGGGAACTTTGACATTTTTGAAATTCATCTTCAAAAACCCTGCCGACAATAAGTTGTGCACTAATTTCAGAAAATAAGACTAAACTAGAAGCGAGACAGTATGCCAACCAACTACAAATTTATAATGAAGAATAGCATTGAAAACTTATAGATTTATCCTTTACACCAAATGGAAGTACCAAAAGGACATAATTTTTCTTACTGTTCACTCAGGAGAAAACAACAAATCAAATGGGAAAGTATAACAAGCAGATTAGTTCAACCATAATTTAACCCAATACTCCATTAGAACAGCTTCATTTCATATAAAACACACTACATGACCCACGCAAATCATTACGAAAATTTTGTGGTTGGTTGCTGACAGAAATAAAGGAATAAAAAAAATGATTGAGGCAGAAACATAAATAGCATAGTTGTTTTGTCTTTTTTTGGTCTAAATGGAAGAGATCGAAACTCAGGAAATACACAAAACTGAAATCTGACAGCCAAACCATAGTTTATCAAGGAATCTAACAGAAAATAAGATCCTAGTGAGAGTGATACATGAGAGAACACAACAGTAGAGAGGGAGAGAAAATGAGTGTCCGTACCGTTCTAATTCAAGGGAGAAGGATCGAGAGAGAGGTTTAGGGTTTATAGCGCCGATGAAAAATAAAGTGAGGGTTTAGGCATTGAGGAACGTGGACGAGGCAGAGATGTTCAGCGCTTAGCGGGGCTTGCTTGGGCAGCGGGTATGATAAGTGGGCCTGAGAATTGTTATCGGCCCACTGAAGTTAAGTATTTAATGTCATTTTTACCCTCTATATTTATCAACTTTTTCAATAGTATATAATATAGGGCACTATGTCAATTTTTTTCTTGGATAAATCTACAATTTATTAACAAATATGAAGATGAAACAAAGCTACACATAGCTGATGTGAATCCTCATACCAACCCTATTGCATCGATCTTGAAGCGCAAGAGATGACAACTAAGGAAGCACAAGAGATGGCGAGTATGCTTTGAGCATATAATTGTGAAGCTTTCGTGGGCAGATTATGTTGAGTAAGATTCGAGGACGAATCTTTCCGAAGAGGGAGGGAATGATACGATCCCAAGATGTATCACGTGACTACATAGACAAAAGCGTCAAAACATGATGGAGCAGACGGAGTCCGATCAGGGATCAGAAAGGCTTGATGGAAACCTCTATGTGTTGTGTTTACTGTGTCCAAATGTCAGGATGTTTGGACGAGTGGAGCATCCAAAAGATCAAGCCAACATTCTCGTTGATAGTAGTCCTACGCAAACAAGGATTCCAAGACACATCAGGCAACTTCGTCTGACCCTAGTCGGCGCTGTACATGTCAGAATCGTGTGATTGACTGCTCATTGGAAACTTCAGGATGTTAGCTTTCATTTGGGACAATATTCAGCTCATTTGGCCCAGTGGTTTAAAAGTTATCGAAGTCGACATTATGGTGCGCAGTCTGTGCGCGAGACAACATACAACTTGAGGTTTCGGGCCAAACCTTGGCCCGATGATGGAGAACTCGACATGGGCTGCTGGAATGTATTTAATTATATTTATATTTACTTTAAATTAGTTGATTAGTTAATTAGTTAATTAAGTTATTTTCCTTAATTAGAACTCCTACTTCTATTCCTATTAGGGTTTGCTTGTAAACTCTTTATAAGGAGCCGTTTAGCTCCATTATTGAGTTGGCTGTTATTATGATAAAATTGAGACTTCTCTCTTCAATCTCTGCCCATTGTTCATCAATTGAACCTTGTTCCTTCTCAAGTCCACAATACTCGAGTCGTCAAACAAGTAAAACCGAAATTGCATTATTGTGTCGTTTGTCTTAGTGCGATTCTCACAATCGTTGGGTTTAGTCCTAAGAATCTGATACAAGATCCTTGACGTGAAATCGACTAGAACTCTTAGCATTCAGTTGGCGAGGTAGTCTACGTTCGCACGAGTCAAGTTCTATATTCCGCATTGAAATCCTTCTTTGAACAACGATCAGATTTTGTGCTACGCATCCTAAGCAACTAGGATCGTATCAGTTGGTAGCGGAGCTTAAGGCGTTCAAAGATTGGTAAGTATCTTTAATTGTGTTTTTAGTTTTCATTGCTGAAATCGGTATTCCCTTCTACTCCATTCAAAACTGATTTCTCTATTGTGCTTGGTTCGTTATATGTGCAATTTCTGTCAAGTCGAAATTGAATTTTAATACATAGCTATTGAAGTCCGATTTTGGTGAGAAAGGTCTCATTGGAAAGTTGCGCCTATTATGTTTCCGAATTAAAAAGAATCAAGTGATTCGGACGCCGAAGTCAAAAGCTATAGCCGATTTACTAAATTGTGTTTTCTGCCAAATTCTGCACAATTTCTGTCAAGTCGAAAATTGAATTTTAATATATATCTACTGAAGTTAGATTTGAGTGAAAAAGGATCCGTTGGAAAGCTGTGTTTGTTGGGCTTCCGAATCAAAACGAATCAACCGATTCGGAGTTCAGAGTAAAAAGTTGTAATCAAAACACTAAACTGCGTTCATAGTCAAAAAAAAAGAAAAGAAAAAGAAAAGAAAAAGAAAAGAGAAAATTCCAAAAAAAGAAAAAATAAAGAAGAGGAATTCAATTATGCAAATATAAAAATATATAGAAGTATTTGCGTCACAAAAGTCAGATTTATCAAGGAAGCGAATTGAAGTGCGATTGGATATTAAAATCAGAACTGAAATTGAATTTGTTTGAGTCCTTTCGAGTCAATTGAGCTTTCTTTGATTCCTTGAAATTGCCTTCTACTATACTTGCTATTTGTTTGATTGGTTGTTCTTGCAATTACTCAAATAGCAAGTGTCACCACTTGTTTTCAGTACTAGTTGTCTTTGAGAGTCTTCTTGGAAGCCTTTTTTTCTTTGAACTCTTGAGTCTCACTAACACTTGAACAATTGCAGGGATTTTTGAGTGAATTCTGTGAGATTAATAGAGAGATAAACACGTGAGGGAGTGCTAGGTTAGTGCAATTTTACGCTTCTACTTTCTTGTTGTGACTTTCAGGAACTTCTAGATGTCTCAAGAAGGAGATATTGCAGCTGCGCTTGCAGCTATCCACGATGAGTTGAGGACCATGAGAGAAGGGCAGTTGGCCTTTGATGTTGAGATTGCAAGAGTAGCGGCACTAAGGACCATAAACGCTAACCCTAGGGCAGCGGGTGAGCCAAGTGACGGTCATGTTTCAGATATGTCCGATGAGGATGACAATGCACATAGGCAACCACTCGTTCCCCCAGCTGCCAACGTCAATCCACAACGTGTCCTTGCATAAGTACCTCTGAGGAGGGCTGCTAGACGTGGACTTCAAGTACCACTGGTGAATTGGGAGGAAGAGCCCGATGGGGGTGAAGGGTTTATTCACTACCGAGATGGTCCAAGGGGAAGGGCCGAGAGATAGCCTAGGGATGAGGCTAGAGTTGATGCGAATATTGGCAGCATCAAAATGAAAATCCCTCCATTTGATAGTGCAATTTTACGCTTCTACTTTCTTGTTGTGACTTTCAGGAACTTCTAGATGTCTCAAGAAGGAGATATTGCAGCTGTGCTTGCAGCTATCCACGATGAGTTGAGGACCATGAGAGAAAGGCAGTTGGCCTTTGATGTTGAGATTGCAAGAGTAGCGGCACTAAGGACCATAAACGCTAACCTTAGGGCAGCGGGTGAGCCAAGTGACGGTCATGTTTCAGATATGTCCGATGAGGATGACAATGCACATAGGCAACCACTCATTCCCCCTGGCTGCCAACGTCAATCCACAACGTGTCCTTGCACAAGTACCTCCGAGGAGGGCTGCTAGACGTGGACTTCAAGTACCACCAGTGAATTGGGAGGAAGAGCCCGATGGGGGTGAAGGGTTTATTCACTACCGAGATGGTCCAAGGGGAAGGGCCGAGAGATAGCCTAGGGATGAGGCTAGAGTTGATGCGAATATTGGCAGCATTAAAATGAAAATCCCTCCATTTGATGGTGCTGATGATCCGGATGCGTACCTGATATGGGAAAGGAAGGTAGAGTCCATCTTCCTTTGCCATAATTACTCCGAGGATAAGAAGGTTAAGCTAGTAGCTGTGGAGTTTAGTGGATATGCGGTTCATTGGTGGGAACAAACTAATCTTAAGCAAGCCAACGCGAGGGAGGTACCAATTGAGACCTAGAATTTCATGAAAGCAGTCATGAAGAGTCATTTTGTCCCTACACACTTCAGTCGTGAACTTCACCAAAGGTTGCAGACCTTGACACAAGGAAGTAAGAGTGTTGAATAGTACTTTAATGAGATGGAGATTGCTTTGGAGAGAGTACAAGTCAAGGAGACCGAAAGGGAGACGATGGTAAGATTCTTCGAAGGCCTCAACCGAGAGATAACTGATCCACTATATTACACTGAGTTCTTCTACTTAGAGGATATGTTACAAAAGGCGATCAATATAGAGAAGCAAAGGAAGAAGAGGTTTCTTTATCCTCGTATCAGGCCTACTAAGTCAAAGACGAAAGATGAGGAGCAAAAGCGAGTTGCGAAAGCTTATGCCGAGTCTGAAATCATAAGGGATATTGAGAGAAAAAAGGGAGAGTTGAGTGAAAAGAAAGAGAGAAATAATGAGGAAAACAACCTCCATGAAAAGAGTGAGCATGGGAAAAGAGATAAGAGTTTAAAACACTTGCATGAAAATAAAGAGCATGCAGAGAGTGGCATCATTAAAAAAGGAGAGATGTGTGTTTATGCCAAGAGAGAAAAAGTGAGGGATGCAATACATGTGCAAAAAATCTATTTTGGCGCAAGCCACCAAAAACTAAATTTTTGGCCATTGCGCTTAGATTTTCCTAACCCTAATCCGTTTGTTTTCTCTTATATTATTATTTCTCCTAATGTGCAGAACAAGAGAAGATTGAACAACGAAATCCGCAAGAAAGAAGCATCAAGTGTCATAATTGAAGACAAAAATTCGGTGATAAGGATCTTGACTACTCGCGCACACTTGGGAGACAGGAAGAGTCAAGCACTGCAAAGCCGGATTACCGCTTTAGAGGCTGAGATAGACATGTAAAAAGGGGAGATGGCCTCGATGGAATACCTTTGGCAGGAGTAGGAGGGTCCCGACCCCCAGGGTTGACACCTTCATAGGAAGACTCGAATGTCGGCAGCCCGTTTCTATTTTCATATAACTAGGATCCCTGATTTCATCTACTTAGCCATTTTTGATGAATTTAGGTAGTTGGCAAGTTTACCATATTTTGTAAACACCTTTTAATAAAGTCGTACTCTTTCGGATATTTATTAAATCGCCTCAACTTTCCATATCAATTATCCATCCAATACAACTCAAAAGACCATCGCAAAAAGAAAGGAGAAAATTCCTCCGGGACAAACACAATCGTTTCACCAAATTTCGAAAAAAAATTTCTACCGAATACTCAAAACGTCTGAATATTGCTCACTCATGGCCATGTCCTCTTTGCTCATCACAAACTCCAAATTCATGGTATAGATCGTCATCCCCCTCCTCGGATAGGTCCACTAGGCATCAGGCCCTGCATCGTTTGAAAGCATAGTGTAAAAAGAGATCTTCCTAGCACGACGACATTGGTTGCCCTGGCTGATTTGGGTTTCGCTGATAGCATCTCGGATTGCTTCATGTCGTTGGAATGAATAGAGGCTTCCTTCGTATCTTGTCAATAACCGGGATATCTCGCCTCTCCGACTGCCCTGAAAATATCAAGTGAAAGTGTAGCCGGAAAAGCGAATGAGCAACGTGGAGGCCTCGGGATTGCACATCACCTGCATATCATCACCTGTACTTACTCCTTTTTCTGTATTTCTTTTTCAGGTTCACGATAGCTCCTCGAAAGCAAGCTACTTCGCACAGGCTCCCCGTAACTAGACTTCAAAAATGAAAAATGACTGAACATGCTAAGGCTGATGAAGTACTAACAGCCAGAATCGCAGAGTTAGAGGAACAAGTTAAGGTTACTACAGAAAGGGCCGCCAGGGCCAAAAAGGAGAGAGATGAAGCTACCACCGAATTCCCACCAGGTTTTTATCCCACTCAAACAGCAGGACCTCACTCTTCGCTCGCTGTCGTAGGACCTTCAGTACCTCAGCCACTTTCTGGCCAGTGGAGATGGATTAGTCCCTTCACTGTACCCACCGCAGCAAATCCTATGGTTAATACAGGTGAAGAAATTGCTACGTCACTTCAACACCTTTCAACCAACCCTACTGTAGAATCTGGCAAGAGTCAGGCCCACTTAGAGGCCTCGTATCTCCCTCCCCTTCCTCCAAGCACAGTTCCCGGACCTGTGGGAATTCAGCCTCCTGCTTTCAACCCGGTGCAACCTCAGTTCTCGCCGGAATCTCCACTACCCTTCGGTTCTAACCCCATTATGGCCGAGAAACTAAAAAGTGACAGACTGAATCTGCTCGAAGAAAGACTCAGAGCGATCGAAGGGGCTGATCCGTTTGACTCTACCGGTCCCGCCGATATGTGCATGATCCCCCGGATCGTTATACCATCGAAGTACAAGATCCCCGACTTTGAAAAGTATACTGGGGTCGAGTGCCCAAAGACCCACCTTAGAGCATACTGCAATAAGATGACAGAGATGATCCACAACGAGCCATTGTTGATTCATCTGTTTCGAGAAAGCTTAACCAAGCACGTCCTAACTTGTTATATGGGTCTAGACAGAGCCAGGATCAGGGCGTGGAGAGACCTATCCGATGCCTTCTTCAAACAATATAAATTCAACATGGAGGTAGCTCCCGACCGCGCCGACCTGCAAGATTTGGAAAAGAAAATCGGCGAGTCCGTGAAAACCTATGCTAAGAGATGGAGAGAGTTGGCTTCCAGAATCTCTCCTCCTTTAATTGACAAGGAACTCTTGTCGATTTTCTTTCACACCTTCAAAGCTCCCTACTGCACCTACCTGATCTCGAATCCTTTAAACAGTTTCTCCGACATGGTCCTAATTGCTGAAAGAGTCGAGCAAGGGATTAAGTCCTGACGAATCATAACTTCGGCACCATAGTCTGCACCAAAGAAAGCGCCCGTCGTAAAGAGAGATGTTGTATTTGTCGCTCCCCAAGCTAATCACGGGCAATCATTTCCACCACCTCCGTCTTATCTATCGCCACCGCCTTATCATCCGCCATCACTATATCAACCCACCTTCTTTCCTTTTACCTCACCACCTGTTGCTAATATCGCGCCTCGAAATCCTACACCGTCTCTACATTTCCCACCACCTCCAGCACAAATAGTACAACCCATGCAACCTAATCCATATAACCCATCAAAGGACCCAAATAACCAAAACACGTCAAATAATTGGTGGAACCGAGGGCCATTGCCTCCTCTTCCTCTTCCCGCGAGAGAGATCTACAAACATCTCTTGGCAGTTGGATAAATCGTACTAGTTCCAGCTCAGCCCCAATTGCCTCCTTACCCGAAATGGTATGATCTCAATGTAAGATGCGAATACCACGCTTGAGCCCCGGATCACACTCTGGAGAACTGCTTCGCCTTCAAAGCGAAAGTCCATCATTTGATCAAAAGTGGATGGGTCTCTTTCGAAGGGTTAGCTAAAGGACCCAACACATCCACCAACCCTCTCCCTAATCATTCTCAAGGAAATGGAGGGGTGAACGTCATCTCAGCAGGAGAAAGGGACAACCCTCTTTCTTTGGTATCGAGTTGGCTGTGAGAACAACTTTTCCTAGTCTTAGCTCGAGGAGGATATATACCATACTCGGAAAGCCATCCAAGTCACTGTATATACTGCAAGGGAAACAACAGCTTTAAGATCCAAGGCTACGAGTTGTTTTCAAGAAAGGTGAGACAACTCTCGGGTTTCAGAGTAATACAAACCCAGAAAGTGACCCACGGGGAAGGATCCATTAACGCCATCAGAGAAGGATTTCCTATCCCGCACCCGTATAACTCTAAGGGAACCCCACTCTAAATCATCTAAAAGAAAAAGTCGACTTCGTCATACAAGCAATTTTCCACGCGCCGCGATGAGGGCGACCGTGAGATTGACACCCTGGGTCAGCCTTCCGGGAAATTTGACTATCTTGTCAGGTACTCTACACCACCCTCTCACTCCAGTGCAGCGCCATTACCATCCTCTTGGGAAACCCCAGATTCTGAATCATACCCTTTACCGATGTGGTCACCTCCCCCGTTTCATTTGAAGGAAATCTACGCAAACCTCCTGGCAGACGGGCAGATTACGCCATCCCCGCTCTCACCTCAACCAACTCCTTACCCTAGTTGGTATGATCCAAAGGTTAGCTGCAAATATCACGCCGAAACCCGAGGACACTCCCTAGAAGACTGTTACGCCTTTAGGGAAAAGGTCGACCAGTTGACCAAACACGGATGAATCTCTTCCAAAGGCTTAGCAAAGGTTCCGGACATAGCGACCAGTCCTCTGCCACACCATAATCCTGGGATGAACGACACTTTGTCCGAAGAAATCAACGATTCTCTCCCTTCAGCGAGAGAAGCACCTAAAAAAGAACTTTTCTTTGCATTGGCTAAAAGTGGATACCTGCCATACCTAGAGAATAATCAGGCCCTGTGCCTATTCTGCCAAGGGGAAAGCAAGCACAAAATCTAAGCTTGCAGACTTTTTTGGCAGAAAGTCGAGCAACTTACAGCATTTGGGATCATTCAGACCGAAGAAAAAACCCAAGGAGCAATCAACGCCATCGAGGACAATTCTCCAGCACCCTATTCCTTCGAATATGTGGCCCAAATCGGAAATACAGCCACAACCCCATGCAAAGTGGTGTTCACTGATATGATCCCAGCCAGAGCCAACCCTAGTGACGTGCCCACAGGCGCAACCAACCACGCCAAGGCCTGAGCCTTAGAGGATGCAGCCGCGAGCCTCCCATTGCCGCCCACGGTCCCGATCACTCGTGCCAGGGCCCGAGCCCTACAAGTGAGCCTTAGTAGCCTCATCCATATGGAATTGAAGGTAGAGACAGCCTCGGAGGAAGCCAACCTACGCGCGCCCCAGCCGCGCCTTTTAACCCTAATCCGCACCGCGTCCGCGCCTACGGATGCGCTACACATGGCCACCTCGGACCTTTAGGTCCATCAGTGCCCTTCTCCCATTTTTGACCAGTCCATGATTATTTATAATACAAGAGAGGAGTCCAGACCAAAAATCAGGAGAAACGCCCGAAGGATTTGGGACAGGCCCAAATCACAAGCCCGCATTAGACAGTGAAAGCCACTGCCGAGCCTTTTGAAGATTGGAGCATATTTACTCACACAATATTCATCCCAGAACTTCATATATGTGTTAGGAAGTTTCCCTCCAAATTTCAGTGGGAACGCTCTAGGGAATAAGGAAAACTTGTTGTTTCCTTAAAACGTGATTCGGCGGACCCGCAAGCAAAACCACTTGGGCCTTTTGACCTAAACGGCGGCGCCTGCACCTCTATCCTTATTATTAGAATTTATTTATATTATTTTAGGATTTCAAAACTTATTTGGAAGGGTGGCTTGTTGCCATTTTCGTTTAAGTCATTATTTAGAAACTAAACTAGTTTCCATTTTTGGAATTAGGGTTTAGCGCTTCTTTAAAAAGGAGCCGCCCATGTTATTTTTGGGGTAGACTATTTTTATTATTGAAAGCAAATTGCTTTGGATCTTTATCCACTTGTTCTTGATGAACCTTGCAACTAGTTGAGTTTCGTGCATTCGATTATCTTGTCAAGTAAAACTTGAAAGCACCATTCATTGAGTCATCCGTTCTTTGGATTGCCAAGCATTGCGATTTGGAGATTCAAAGGTTTGACACAAGATCCTCAAGGGATTCTGCGTGGAGTGCCAAGCATTGCGACTTGGAGATTCACGTGTCTTCTTCGAGTTATTTTCCGCATTGAAAACCACGTCGTCGGACAACGATCTAAGGAGAGCGTTCTAGCCTACAAGGAACGCATCAGTTGGTAGCGGAGCTCAGCTGTCCTGACTTGGTAAATCTATCCCTTTAAATTATCATTTTTCCTTGTTAGAATTAGTATTCCTTCATTCTCTTATAGACCAATTCTCTTGCTTGCTGTGTGTTAGTTGTCTTGTGTCAATTTGCGTATGGTGTGTGCGATTAGTGTGCAAATCATCTCAACGATTTGTAGGTTTTTACTTGTGTCAAAAAAAAAAAATCAGTCCCAAAGTGTCTTAGTTAATTTGTGTTTTGTGTGGTGTTGAAAATTAAAAAAAACAAAAGGTGTGAAGAAATTTCATCAAAAACAAAACCAGAAAAGAAATCAGTACCATTAAAAAAAAAGGAACTTCAAAATCAAATACTAGAGTGAATTTGGGACTCATATCAAAAAGAATCATTGGATTTGGAATTCGGAATCAAAAGTTGTGGCAAAAACAAGTTTCAAAACCCTAATCGCATGCCATTAGCGTTTTGAGTTTATAAACTGACTCAATCCGTTTGTTTTGAGCTTTTTCTTGACTCCATTACTACTGCGACTTTCTACTCTATAGTATACTTGATTAATTGATTGATCTTTGCAATTGATTTGAGTATATTACCTCACAATTTGTTTCTACGCTAGTTTTCTTTGTGTGTCTCTTTGGCAGCTTTTCTTGAAAATTCTTCGAGTCAGGTTCATCTTGATCTAATTGGAGACGGATCTGGACAGTTTGCTTTGAGAGATTTTTGTGAGATTAATAGAGAGCTAAACACGAGAGTAAACACGTGAGGGAGTGATAGTTTTAGGCAATTTTACGCTTGGAAAATTTTCTGTTTTGAATTTCAGGATGTCAGGAAATCAGGAAAAGGAGGCTACGGTTGTGAACGATATAGCCAAGGTACTGCAAGACATAGAAGCTCAACTCCAGGATATGAAATCCTGGAGGTAGTAGGTTGAGGCTAGGGAACGTGAGGATGTTGTTCCACAAGCACCCGGAGCACACTTTGTGCAACACCTAAACCCTAGAGTGAATCGAGAGGCCTATGCACCTGCACCGAGCGACGACCAGTGCAGTGAGCCTGAGGTAGGTGTTTCTGAAAATGAGTATGAGGAGGAGTTTCACATGGCAGGACCGAGGGGTTTCCAAATACGCCGAGGAGGTGCGCATGGACGTGGCAGACGCGCCTTTGATGGACGAGACCGTCACCTTGAATAGCCGCGTCGCGAGGAGCGCGAGCGAGTTGACAATCATGTTGGGAATGTCAAGCTTAAGGTTCCAGCCTTCGAAGGGAAGGATGACCCTGAAGCCTACTTGGTTTGGGAACGAAAGATGGAGGCCATTTTTCGGTGTCACAACTACACGGATGAGAAAAAGATAAGGTTAGCGTCCGTAGAGTTCTTTGGTTATGCTGCTGAGTGGTGGGAGCAAGTCAGTGAGGATTTGAGAGGTCCCGTGACTACTTGGGAAAACATGAAGTTTGCAATGAAGAGGAGGTCCCGTACTACTAGAGGGACCAACTTCAGCGCTTGCAAAAACTCACCCAAGGGTCCAAAACAGTGAATGACTATCACAATGAGTTGGAAGTTCTTATGGCTAGGGTTAATGTGCTAGAAGATGAGGAAGCTAAGATGGCTAGGTTTCTTGGAGGATTGAACCGAGAGATAGCAGATTCATTGGAGTTGCTTCCATATAGGACGTTGGAGGAGATGCTCCACATGGCTGCAAAGATTGAGAGGCAACACAAGGCTAAGGCAGCCTATTCTAAGCCGTCTACTTTTGTGTCTCGGACTTCCACTTGGAACAAGTCTACATGGTCCAAGGGGAAGAAGGACAATAATGACATACCCAAGGTATCTAAGCCTTCATATGGTACCAAAGGTAATTCGGCAAACCCTACTCCTTCTAAAGTTCTAATCCCTAATACTAACCGCGTGCCTACTCGAGACATAGTGTGTTTTAAGTGTAGTGGCCAAGGCCATAAGCAGGCCGAATGTCCCAACAAGAGAGTTCTGATCATTAGGGACAATGGAGAGATGGATTCGGAGGATGATTGTGAGATAGTGGAGGATTCGGAAGAGGACAGTGAGGAAGAAGAGGAGGATCATGAAGCTAGGGTTTGTGATCCGGTTACCCTAGTAGTTCAAAGGAATTTGAGTCTGCAGCCAAGGGCCGAAACTTGTGAGGAGGAACAAAGGGAGAACTTATTCCATGCTAGGTGCCACATTGGTACTAAGGTATGCTCTCTTATTATTGATAATGGCTCATGTACTAATTGTGCTAGTACGCTTCTTGTGCACAAATTAGGGTTACCTATGGTGAGACATCTAAAGCTGTACACTTTGCAATGGATGAGTGATGGGGTCGGCCTTAAGGTGTCTAGGCAAGTATTGGTGAGTTTTTCTATTGGGAAATACAGAGATGAGATATGGTGTGACGTTGTCCCTATGCAATCGTCGCATGTACTACTCGGCCGACCTTGGCAATTTGACTGCAACGCCATTCACGAAGGGAGGAGCAATTGATACAAGCTTGAGAAGGAAGGAGTGAAGTTCACACTTGCGCCCCTTACACCTAAGGAAGTGCTTGAGGACCAGATATGGTTAGAGAAGTCCTATACTGAAGTTGAGGCCTCACGACTTGTAGACAAAAGAATTGATGAAAATAGCCCCCGTAAAAAAAAGTGAGCACGGGTTTGAAAGAAAGGAAAAGAATGAAAACAACCCCCGTGAAAAAAGTGAGCATGGGTTAAAAACAGAAAAGAAAGAAATTGAAAAAGAAAAGAAAAGGCAAGAAAAAGAAAAGAAAGTGAACTTGTATACGAAAGTAAAAGATTTGCGCTGAGCGCTTATTTTACAAAAACAGTTTTGTGGCGAGAATCACCCTTTGATTTTACTTCACTTTAAATATTTTTGTTTGAGCACTACTAACCATGATCGTTTAGCTTCTGTGCCTTCTTCTATCTTGGCTGTTTTGCAGGATTTCAAAGATGTAACACTCGAAGAGATGCTGCCCGGTTTGCCTCCAATCCGCGGCATAAAGCACCAAATTGATTTTGTGCCGGGTTCGACTATCCCAAACAGACCAGCCTATAGGAGCAACCCCGAGGAGACTAAGGAACTTCAGAGGTAGGTTGATGAGCTCCTTAGCAAGGGATATGTCCGAGAGAGCTTGTCTCCATGCGCCGTTCCAGTGCTTCTAGTGCCAAAGAAAGATGGAACTTGGCGAATGTGTGTTGACTGCCGAGCTGTCAACAAAATTACGGTAAAGTATCATCACCCCATAGCTCACTTGGATGATATGTTAGATGAGCTTAGTGGTAGTGTAATCTTTTCTAAAATTGATCTCATGAGCGGCTATCATCAAATTAGAATGAAAGAGGGTGATGAATGGAAAACGGCATTTAAAACAAAGTATGGATTGTATGAATGGTTAGTGATGCCGTTTGGATTGACTAATGCCCCAAGTACTTTCATGAGACTTATGAACCATGTTCTTAGGCGATTCATAGGAAAATTTGTTGTTGTATACTTTGATGACATCTTAGTTTACAGCAAGTCTTTGCATGATCATGTTTTACACCTTAAGGAGATTTTTCTAACCTTGCATGAAGAGAAGCTTTATGCTAAACTCTCCAACTGCTCTTTTGCTTTAGAACAGGTTGAGTTTCTAGGATTTCTTGTGGGCAAGGACGGTGTGAAGGTGGATGAAGCGAAGGTGCAAGCGATCAAGGAGTGGCCTACGCCAAAAACAGCAAGCGACATCCGCTCCTTTCACGGCTTAGCTTCCTTTTATCGTCATTTCATTCATGATTTTAGTACTCTTGCTGCCCCACTTAATGACCTAACTAAGAAATATGTTGATTTCAGGTGGGAGGAACCTCAAGAGGCCGCATTCCAAGCGCTGAAGGACAAGCTATCCAACGCACCCGTGTTAGCCCTACCTGACTTTGACAAGCCGTTTGAGTTGGAGTGCGACGCGAGTGGAATCGGTATAGGTGCTGTTTTGATGCAAGAGCAGAAGCCAATAGCCTTATTTAGTGAGAAGCTCAAGGATGCCCAGCTGCATTATCCGACATATGACAAAGAGCTTTATGCGTTAGTTAGGGCTTTCGAGGTTTGGCAACACTACTTGATGCCGAGGGAATTTGTGGTGCACACCGACCACTTGAGCCTCAAATACCTAAAGGGACAAGGGAAGTTGAATAGGAGACATGCCGTGTGGCTGGAGTTCTTGGAAACTTTCCCTTATCACATCAAGTACAAGGAGGGAAAAGATAATGTTGTAGCCGACGCATTGTCTAGAAGGTATGCCTTGATCTCTTTGTTAATTGTCAAATTTTTAGGGTTTTCTCAGATAATTCCACTCTACCCTACTGATTTGGATTTTGGTGAGATCTATAAGACTTGTGATTCCATGGCTGATGTGAAATTTTATACGCATGATAACTATCTGTTTCGGCGCAAGCGCCTTTGCATTCCTAAGTGTTCTTTGCATGAATTACTTGTGCATGAAACACATAGTGTGATGCGAACACACGCATCGATGTGCCCTTACCACCAGCTGGTCCTATGACACGTGCACGAGCTAGAAAGCTTCAAGATAAATTGTCATCTCTCATTAACAAGGAGCTGGAGTACGAGATGACAAGTGAGGACGCTGCACTACGAGAGAAGAGACCACGCATGGTGAATCTCCTCACCTTCACCATGTGTGACAGTGATTCTGTTGGGCATCAGAACGACGCGTAGGTGGAGCGCTTCTGTGCATCTATTGAGTTTGACATGTACTACATCATGTCGGGGAGTGTGTGTCCAAAAATCAGCAAGAACGCCTGAGGCGTTTGGGAGATACGTCAAACCCTAGTTTGGGGTGCGGAAGGCGCGAGTCCTAGCGGCGCGAGGATTCCTTGTCCGTGCGCACTAGGGTTTCTTGTCCGAGAAGCGGCGGTTGGTCCTAAAGTGAGCTGGCATTTTCCTTGTCTGATTTTTAAGACAATAACTTTCCTTTTATTTGCTTTCCTTAATTAATTAATTAAGTTATTTACCTTATTTAGAACTCCTATTTTCTGATTAGGGTTGTAAAAATGTTTATAAGGAGCGGCTGGCCTCCTTATTGTGGCGGCTTTTATTTGACAATACAGAACCTTTGTTTCTTCAATATTTGCCCCTTGTTCAAGTGCTGAACACTTGTTCTTCTTGAGTCCACAATACTTGAGTCGTATACAAGTAAATTCTGGAATTGCATCATTGTGTCTTTTGTCATGGTGCGATTCTCACAATCGTTGGGTTTAGTCCTAAGAATCTGATACAAGATCCTTGACATGAAATCGACTAGAACTCTTAGCATTCAGTTGGCGAGGTAGTCTACGTTCGCACGAGTCAAGTTCTCTATTCCGCATTGAAATCCTTCTTTGAACAACGATCAGATTTGGTGCTACGCATCCTAAGCAACTAGGATCGTATCAGTTGGTAGCGGAGCTTAAGGCGTTCAAATATTGGTAAGTAATCTTAATTGTTTCAAGTTTTCATTGCTGAAATCGGTATTTCTTTCTACTCTATTCAAAACCGATTTCTTTGCTGTGCTTGGTTCGTTATATGTGCAAATTTCTGGCAGTGTCGAAATTGAATTTTAATACATAGCTATTTGGATCCAATTTTGGTAAAAAAGGTCTCGTTGGAAAGCTACACCTGTTAGGTTTCCGAATCAAAAAGAATCTAGTAATTCAGACACCGGAGTCAAAAGCTATAGTCGATTTACTAAATTGTGTTTCTGCCGAATTCTACACAATTTCTGTCAAGTAGAAATTGAATTTGTATATATAGCTATTGAATCTAGATTTTGGTAAAAAAGGATCCGTTGGAAAGCTATATTTGTTGGGCTTCCGAATCAAAAAGAATCAGTTGATTCGGAGTTCAGAGTAAAGAGTTGTGATCAAAACACTAAACTGTGTTCATAGTAAAAAAAAAAAAAAGAAGAAGAAAGGGATTCGATTTGTGTACTACAAAAATCAGATTTTTCAGTTTGAAGCGAATTAAGTTGAAGGGAAATTGTGTTTGCAATATGAATTGGGAATTGCATTTTATTTGAGTCCTTTCAAGTCAAATTGAGCTTTTCTTTGATTCCTTGATATTGTCTTCTACTCCACTTGTTATTTGTTTAATTGATTGCTCTTGCATTTATTCAAATATCAAGTATCACCAATTGTTTTGAAACTGGTTGTCTTTGAGAGTCTTCTTGGCAGCTTTTCTTGATCTCTTGAGTCTCATTAACACTTGAACAATTACAGGTAAATTGAGTGAATTATTGGTGAGATTATTAGAGTGATTAAACACGAGAGTAAACACGTGAGGGAGTGCTAGGATTAGTGCAATTTTACGCTTTCATTTCGTGTTGTGAATTTTAGGAAAATTTCAGATGGCTCAAGAAGGGGTACAACAACCAGATGTGCCGACCATGTTAGCTGCCATCACGGAACAACTCAGGATGATGAATGAAAGGCAACTAACTGCCAATGTTAGGATGGCTCGGATGGAAGCTTTGGCCACCATAAACCCTATTCCTAGGGCAGCGGGTGAGCCAAGCGACGATCATATTTCAGAACTGTCCGATGAGGATGCCAATGCACGTAGACAACCCCAAGTTCCACCGGGCGTCCCTGTGAATCCTCAGCGTGACCTTGCCTAAGTTCCTCCAAGGCGACTTGCTAGGCGTGGGCCACAACCTCCACGTGCTGATCAGAATGACGAGCCTAATGGGGGAGAGGGATGGATAAACGCTAGGGATGGTCAGCGGAGGGAGAGACGAGATGCACGGGGAGGAAGAAGAGATAAGGAGGATGACCGAGTAGATTCTAATATTAACAACATCAAAATGAAAATACCCCCTTTCGAAGGCACTGATGACCCTGACGCCTTTTTGACATGGGAACGGAAGGTCGACTCCATTTTCTTATGCCATAATTATTCGGAGGGTAAGAAGGTCCAGCTGGTAGCCGTAGAATTCAGTGGGTATGCCAGTCATTGGTGGGAGCAACTCAACCTGAAGAGAGCAGCCATTTATGGGGGTCCGATTGATGATTGGAGTGAGATGAAACAAGTGATGAGGCAGCGGTTCGTTCCTACTCATTTTCACCATAAGCTTCATCAACGGCTCCAAACCTTGAAGTAAGGCAGCAAGGGAGTTGGGGCCTATTTTAATGATATGGAGATCGCTTTAGCTCAAGCACGGATTACTGAGGAACCTGAGGTGACAATGGCTCGATTTATTGCTGGGTTGAATAGCGAGATTGCAGATGCATTGGAGCTGACGCAATACAATACTCTCGAGGAGATGCTTCACATGGCTCAAAAAATTGAGAAGTATAGGAAGGCTAGGAGTTCCTATAAGTCTACTAGTTCGTCCTCTTGGAAGAAGTCATCTTGGAACAAGGATGATAAGGGTGCAGCAGCTGCACCAAAGGCGTTACTAGACGTCTCAAAGGGCTCCTCTAGTGCAATTACCCCTACTAAATCGGCTGGTAATAAGTCTTATACTCCACCTACTGATTGGCCAGCCACTAAGGATATCATTTGCTTTAAGGATAATGGACGAGGGCATAAGAAGGCGGACTGCCCTAACAAGCGAGTTTTCATCATAAGGCCGAATGGTGATCAAGAGTCGGATGGCGATCATGAGGGGTCCGAACCTGAGGGAGAAAGTAGTGCTGATTCGGATGATCAATATCAGCAAGGTGAGCAAATTCGGTTAATGGTGATAAGGCGCAATCTGAGTGTGCAAGCTAGGGGAGAAGTGTGTGATGACGAGCAGCGAGAGAACTTGTTTCATACACGTGGTGTGATTGATAAGAAGGGATGTTTGATCATCATTGATAATGACAGCTGCACCAATTGCGCAAGTTGGATGATGGTGCATAAGTTGGGGCTGCCTACGGTGAAACACCCACGACCATACTTCTTACAATGGATGACCGACGGCAATGGACTCAAGGTGAGTAGACAAGTGCTTGTTAAGTTTTCTATTGGCAAGTATCATGATGAGGTGCTGTGTGACGTTGTGCCAATGCAAGCAAGCCACATCCTTTTGGGCAGACCTTGGCAGTTCGATAGAGAGGCGACCCATGATGGGAAACAGAACCTTTATAAGCTAGAAAAGGATGGTAAGAAGTTTACCTTGGCACCTTTGACCCCAGCTGAAGTGGTAAAGGACCAAGAGTGGCTCGCTAAGTCTTACGCGGAGTATGAGGCTGCAAAACAGATTGAGAGAGAAAAAGAAGGTTTGAGCGTGACAAATAAAGAGAGTAAAAATGAGTGTGTGAGCCTTCAACATTCGCATGAAAAGAGTAAGCATGCAGAGGGTGAGTGTGAGAAAGAAAAACATTCGCATGAAAAGAGTAAGCATGCAGAGGGTGAGTGTCAACATTCGCATGAAAAAAGTAAGCGTGCTGAGAGTGGCATCGAGAGAAAAGGAGAGGCAAATAAAAAGAAATTGAGTGTATATGCCAAGGGGAGCGAAGTGAGGAGAGCACTGATTGTTCAAAAAAATTGTTTTGGCGCAAGTCATCCTCTTCTTTTACTTAGATTTTGTTCCTTATGTTTGAACACTTCTAACACTAACCCTTCACATTCGGTTCCTAGTGTTCTTTCCTCTCTTTTGCAGGAATTCAAGGATGTTCTACCCGAGGAGATGCCTCCCGGATTACCTCCAATCCGAGGCATTGAACACCAAATCGATTACGCACCTGGTTCAGCAATTCCGCATCGTCCAGCCTACCGTACCAACCCCGAAGAGACCAAGGAACTTCAGCGGCAAGCGGACGAGCTCCTTGAGCGAGGATACGTGAGGGAAAGCCTTTCCCCATGCACATTCAGTATAAGCAAGGTAAGCTCAATCGTCGCCATGCTGCTTGGATGGAGTACATTGAAGCCTTCCCCTACCACATTCAGTATAAGCAAGGTAAAGAGAATATCGTCGCTGATGCATTATCGCGAAGGTACGCATTAATCACTTCTCTTAACGCTAAACTACTTGGTTTTTCACACATTATTGAACTCTATGCTCTTGATTCTGATTTTGGTGATATATATTGATAACAATTAAGACAATCCTAAGGGCATTGCTGTAATTATGACCTCTGAGGAGGACGGAATCCTATAGCCCTATCGGACATCTAAGCTATCGCCGCTAGACTATGGGGTATTTTCTGGGATGGTCGACATCAGCGGGGGGGGGGGGAGGTCTCACGCACGGCATCATCCCATCCCAGGGCAGCCACGGCACCACCCACGGAGTTATCGCCCCTGGCATCACCATGGGTATCGCCCTCGGCACCCTCCTCAGAGGTATCGCCCATGACGTCAGATCCAGGTATCGTCCGTGACGTCAGCCAGAGCGTTATCTTTCTAGGATATCGCCTTTTCGCCCAGCGGCCTATAAATACCCCCTCATTTTTAAAACATCGGGTAAGCCTAAGATTGCCTTCTAGAACCTCTGCTATTTTGAACCACTTATTGACTTAAGCATCGGAGTGTCTACGCCGGAGCCCCCCTCCGGCGCTTTGTAGGTGAGTCCGACGTCAGGTATAGCGACTCTGACTAACAGAAGCCATCGTCCCGATCGTCTCAAAGACTGAATCTTATCAAATTGGTGCTTTCATTGAGAGCCTTGGTCCATTAAGTGAGCGTCCTTACTAGCCAAGCTCTGTTTTACCCAGAGATCGGAACGATCATGACTTCTGAGTCGGAGCCGATGCGACCCTTATCCTCTAATGTTCCTTTTTTGATCCGTAGACAGTTATTCCCTTTTGCTACTGCTGATCTTTCTGTGACAACGCAACAAATCACTCTGGAATCTCCGGATCTTTCGGCTAGGTCGGCAGGGGAAGCCCCCTCCTCTCAGACGATCATTTCGTCATCCCAGATGGCGGGATCTAGCTTTTCTACTCCTCCTCCGAGGGGATTTGTGTTGAACAGTGCAGACCACCCTTTTGCGAGTGAAATAGCAGCCCTTCGTTCTCGGTTGGAATATTTGACTAAAATGGCTGGAAGAATCACACCTGAGGTTTCTGGGTCGAGTGTCCCTCCCCGTGTCATGTTCACGCCATCTATTGTCACCGAGCGGCCCTTGTCACCATTGTTACAGGGAAACCTACAGCCGAATTTGCCTACAATAGATACCCCGATTAGTTTTGTGCAACTCACTCAAGGACGAGTGGAGCCTTATGTGCCACAGGTGCCACAAGTTCCCATCCCTTAGGAGGATCGACACCTTGATGAGGTCAGAAACCGTTGGGACGGTCAAAGAGAAAGAGCGAATAGAGGTTTATCTCCCGAGTACGGTGAAAGATCCAGTAGCAGAAGATATCAAACTCGTTCGCCCAGGAGCCGCAACCAGTCTTCTAGGCGACATCCTACTCCAGATCCGCGGAATCGGAGGCGTCACGCGAAAATATCTCCCCCGCGCCGTGCGCGTGAAATCCTTGATGACACATCGGGTCACCCATTTAGCCGTCGTATAAGGCACCATAAGGTCAGCCGACATGTGAAGCTTCCCACTGAGACTTATGACGGCACCAGAGATCCCATTTTCCACGTCAATAAGGTGAAAGATTTCGTTCAATTTCAGACTCACAGTGATGCGGCATTATGCCAAATATTTGTTCTGACATTATCAGGAGTTGCGCGTCTCTAGTTCGAGGGCCTTCCTAGCGGATCTATTAGCAACTTCTCACAATTGGAATCTAAGTTCCGGAGCAGATTCAGTACAGCGATTACAATCAGGAAATCCACCGCCGCGTTATTTGACATACGTCGAATGCCTCAAGAAACTTTGAAGGAATTTCTCAGTCGATTCGATCTGGAAATGTCACTAACGCCGGGTGTTACCATTGATTTCGCTGAAGCCCTGAAAAGGAACTGCCGTTATAGTAAATTGAAAGATGCACTAATGGTGGACCCTCCAGCGACTTTAGACGCGTTAAGACTTAAAGCCCATAATTACCCGAAAATGGAAGAAGAGGAAAACAGAGATAGAGCCTATAACATGCCGCCTGAGGCGCCTCTAATTCCTAACGCTCCTGCAATTTCCATTCTTGACGATCGCCTCATCAACGATTATGCTCAGCGGAAAGATCATATTCCCAAAACCTCCAGTAGGCGGAAAGGTAACTCTTCGAAGGGAAAGCCTGGTAATTCCCCTACTCAGCGTCAAGGAGATCCTTCTAAAGGTCGGATGTACGACCCTGATTTCCCTTCCCTTAATCTACCAAGGGCGGAGATTCTAGCGATAGTGGAACAGCGAAACCTTCCCATCCGTTACCCTGTGCCTGTGAAGCCCGGAGTGCTTCTAGGGAGGAGAGAAAATATTTATTGCAAGTTCCACAAAGCCAGGGGGCACTCCACAGAAGTATGCAGAGAATTAAAATCGGCAATAGAACGTTTGGAGGAAGAGGGTTACTTGGGAGAATTCGCCGCCAAAGTAAGAGAAGACGCCAGAAACAATCCTACGAAAAGGATGGCAGATGACCGACAAGCACCCCCTCGCGTCCCAAAGAAGGATAATATTCCTGGAGGGAGAGGTAAAGAAGCTTTCACAGTAGAGGACGAGGACTTCCCTATGATTAACATCATAGCGGGAGGGACTCCTTATATGGACGGATCAGAGCAATTAATGACTGCGTTAGGAGATAAACACAAACGGGATGGCGCACTAAAGAAAGGTGAAGCGATAAGCATCCTAGATCACATGATATTAGCCTTCTCAGAAGAGGACGAAAAAGACATTGTCTATCCGCATAATGACGCATTGGTGGTTACGCCCATCATCGCCAGTCACGGAGTCAGAAGAACTCTTGTTGAGAACGGGAGTGCGGTGAACCTCTTCTCGTTAGAGGCCTACAATCTCATGAAACGACCCGACAACGAGTTAACACCGTGCAAGAAACCCATAATTGGAGTGGACGGGGTCCCGATCCCTATCACAGGGATAACTACTTTGCCCGTGTACTTTAGAGAAGACACCTCCAAGCAGTCAGAGGACCTGTTATTCCTTGTCGTGGACTTAAACTTGCCCTACAATGTCATACTCGGACGACCCTTCCTCAACCGCTTTGGAGCGGTGATATCTCAGAAGCATCTGAAGATGAAATACCCCTCCTGGGACAGAGTGGTATCGATAAAGGGCAACCAAAAACTGGCGGCTGAATGCTACCTGCTCATGACTCAAGAGTTGCGATAGGTATGTATGTATAACGGTGGACCCATACGAACAGGGTGATGAGAAGCGCGCTCAACCTCTGGATAAAATGGTGCCCGTACCAGTGATCGGCATAGAAGAAGCAAGCTTCCTAGTTAGCGAAAAGCTCAGTCCAACGGAAAACCTTCAATTAGCCCGGTTATTGAACAAATGTCAAGGAGAGTTCGCGTGGAAACCCGCAGACATGCCGGGTATATCACGCGAAATAGCCGAACACCGGCTCAATGTTGACCTTGGCGTCAGGCCGGTCCAGCAAAAGCGGCGCGCGTTCTCTACGGAAAAAGCTTTAGCCGTTGATAAAGAAGTGACAAAGCTCCTCGACGCAGGGTTCATCCGTGAAGTTCAATACCCTACTTGGTTAGCCAACCCAGTCCTTGTTCCTAAGCCCAATGGAGACTGGTGCATGTGTATCGACTTTACCGATTTGAACGATGCTTGCCCTAAGGATTGCTACCCGCTTCCCCGTATTGACCAATTAGTCGATCAGACTGCCGGGTACGCATATTTGAGTTCACTTGACGCTAACTCCGGATACCGCCAAATTCCCATGGCCATTGAAGATGAAGAAAAGACTGCCTTCATCACTCCTAAGGCCACTTACTGTTATACGGCGATGCCGTTTGGGTTAAAGAACGCTGGGGCGACGTTCCAACATATAGAAAACAAGATATTCGAAGAACAGATAGGGAGGAATGTGGAAGCATACGTTGATGATATATTGGTAAAGAGCGCAAACTTTCAGGATCACTTGCAGGATCTGAAAGAAGTCTTTAACGTGATGAAAATGCACAACATGAAACTGAACCCCCGAAAATGCATGTTTGCATTTCAGACGGGGAAATTCCTAGGCTACGTAGTTAGCCAAAAAGGAATCCAGCCTAACCCATCAAAGATTAAAGCCATACAAGACATGATATCTCCAAGAACCGTTAAGGAGGTACAAAGGCTAACAGGGCACGTTATCGCCCTAGGGCGATTTATTTCCAAACAAGGCGAGAAATGTCTCTATTTTTTCAAAGTCATACGCAAGAATGCACCGTTCGGGTGGACCCTAGAATGTGAAGAGGCGTTCGTTAGCCTAAAAGATTACCTATCGTCTGACCTACTACTGACAAGGCCGGAGCCGGGTGATACTTTATATTTATACCTCGGCGCTGCTGACGAAGTGGTTAGTGCCGTCCTCGTTCGCGATGATAGCCACGCGCACCGCCCTGTATATTTTGTAAGTCACGTTCTGAAAGATGCGGAGCTGCGATAAGCCCGAATTGAGAAAATAGCACTCGCACTAATACAAGCCACTCGAAAAATGGGCAGATACTTCCAGTCCTACCCCGTTATCGTGCTTACAAACCAACCTCTAAAGAGAATATTTCGAAAGCCTGAGTCCTTAGGAAGAATGTTAATCTGGGAGCTCGAACTCGAGTAGTACGGGCTGAGGTATCAGTCCCGACCGTCCGTGAAGGCTCAAATCCTGGCAGATTTTATAGCAGAATGCACCTTTACAGAAGATCCATTAACAGATGTACCCGAAGATGAGTGGGGCGACATGGATCTCCCATTTCCAGAAACTTATACAGACCTCTGGATCATTCATGTAGATGGAGCTAAAAACCAAGAATTGGCTGGAGCCGGAATCTTCATAAATGGGCCGCACGATATGCGAATACAGTACGCCATTCGAATTCTGCAGCCGTTATCCAATAACGCGGCAGAGTACGAGGCGTTACTAGCCGGACTCAGGATAGGGAGAAGCCTTTCTTCCAAAGGTAGGCACGATACGGGAAGAACAAGAGACCTGCGTCTAAAAATTTATGGTGACTCCAAACTAGTAATTGACCAGGTCTTGGGGCACTCTCAGGCCCGGGAGCCCATCATGATCCAATACCTCGCCAAGGTGAAACGAGAGCTGTTGGAAATAAAGAAAGAAGGCATGCAAGTCAGCTTTGAGCACATTCCCCGAGAGGACAACGCCGAAGCTGACAATCTCGCCAAGCTGGCCGCGAACCCGGAAGCGTCCATACCCAAAGATGTGTATTACCGTGAGTTACCTGTACCTTCCTTCATGGAAGAGCAAGCGTCTCTATGTGTGGAAGAACTCCAGAATGACTGGCGGGTCCCCGTAATCAAATACTTGAAACACGAAGAACTGCCTGTGGATATTGCTGAAAAGAAAAGGGTGCTAAGACAGGCAGCTCGCTGTACGTACTATGAGGGGGACTTGGTTCGGAGATGTTTTTCTCACCCAGCCGCCAAATGTATAACGGAGCAAGAGGGTCTTCACACCTTGCGCGAAATTCACGAAGAGGTGTGCGGTATGCACGTGTCGGGTGACACCCTGGGTGCACAAGTTTTCAGATCTGGATTCTATTGGCCCACCATCCGGAGAGATTGCCACAACTATGTGCAAACTTGTCCGAAGTGTCAGGAGTTCTCTAAAATTCCTCGACGTCCCGCCACCGAAATATCCGAGATTATCGCTCCTTGCCCTTTTGCAAAATGGGGGATCGATATCCTGGGCCCATTTCCAAAGGCAAGGTCCCAACTGAAATTTGTGATAGTGGCAGTGGACTACTTTGCGAAGTGGGCGGAAGCTGAAGCGGTCGCCAACATCACGGCGGAAAAAACTTGGCATTTCTTCAAACACTAAGTTATCATGAGGTTTGGCGTACCCCGCATCCTAGTCAGCGATAACGGAACACAATTCACCAGCCAATTCTTCAAAGACCAGTGCTCGGAATTCGAGATTGAGCAGCGATTCTCTTCCGTGGCTCACCCGCAAACCAATGGGCAGGCGGAAGTGACCAACCGGGGTATCCTCAGCGGTATTAAGAAAAACCTGGAGGGGTCTAAAAAGAAGTGGGCCGACGAGCTGCCTTATGTGATGTGGGCGTACCGCATGACCGTTAACACCAGTACCGGAGAAACACCTTTCGCATTGGCCTTCGGAATCGAGGCTGTTACGCCAGTAGAAATCGGTACCATGAGCCTGCGAGTGGCTCACTCTCGGGAGGAGCTGAATGAGGAAAGGTTACGAGCTAACCTTGACACGTTACCAGAGGTCCGAGAAGAAACCCTCCTGAAAACGCTACATTACAAGCGAACAGGCGAGTCAAAGAATGGTTGCTGAAGGTAGGCGACCTGGTGCTCAGAGACAAGCGAGCGGCTGGTCAACGTGTGGGGAAGCTCAGTCCAAACTGGGATGGGCTGTATCGAGTTACCCGCATTATCGGGAAAGGAGCCTATCATCTGGAGACACTCGATGGTACTCCCTTACCTAACTCTTAGAACATCGCTCGTTTGAAATTATATTATCCTAGAACTTGATTTTATCTGCACCTTTGACTGATGCCAACCCTAACCTTAGCTAACGCTCAGTGAGACAACTTTCTTGGGTGTTTGTGGTTGCTTTTGTGCAGATAAAAAAGGGGGATCCTGGGAGGGAAAAGTCCTATCCTTGTGACGGCTGGTCCTGATCAGACGACTCACTAAGTGAGGGCACGACCCAGCATGCCTTGAACTAGCATCTGGATTGAAAGGTCCCTGACGCCCCCGGGAGTGAAAAGTCCTATCCTTGTGATGACCGATCTTGATCAGATGGCTCACTAAGTGAGGGCACTTCTCGGTATCCTTGGGAGTGAAAAGCCCTTTTCTTGTACCGACCGTTCTCATGGAGACGACCCATCAAGACAAGGCACGCCCCAGGGAAATAGTAACTTCGTTCTAGAAATGAAAGTCCCATCTTAGTGACCGGGCTAATATAGATGGCTCATTAAGTGAGGGCACGATTCTAGACGCGAGGACAACGCCTGAAAGTGAAAAACCCTAGCCTTGTGATGGCCTGTCCTGATCCGACGACTCACAAAGATGAGGCACTTTCCAGGCCGACCATGGAAATATGGAAACGCGAAGAATCGCGAATTCCCAGCTAGTAACCAGATGCGTGATCCCTGGTGAAGTATAAAGCTGATAGAAAAAGTGATTTATGCGGTTTCCGTATTAACGCCCTGTGACGGCAGCAGAAAGGCTCCTACGGGTAATTACTGTCTCTTATAGCATGTTATGCTACTAATGGTTTACAATTAAGAATGTGCAGAATACTTTTCGAGTGGCGGAAAGATTGATGATCGCACAAATGGCGATATCATGAGACTTGTCAGGAAATCTAGCTCGATACCGACCTCAGTAATTTCTGTTGCTGAAATGCTAGGAGCCTGCTCAAGAAAGTAAACACATTATGTTATCGGGGTGACAATGACGCCAAGGGAGTTTCAAAAAGTGAAAACTAAAGAAAGGGAAAGACAACGATAAAGATATAAACTGTTTGAATAGATGAAAAGGCCTTTGAGGGGTCACGAGTTATAAGGCTCAAAACAATAACGCCGTGGAGGCAAAAAACAAAAAGCCTGGCAATTCCCGATAGCTACAGAAGAGGCGGCGAAGCTTTAGGGTGCGTCAGCCCTCGGGGTTCCTCCGTTTCCAGCCCTCTGCCTTAGCTTGACAAAAACCCGCATCATTGAGGTCGGCAAACTTCCGTTTAAAAGCCCTCGTGACCTCCTCACCTTTATACGCATCTACCCCATGGACCTCCTCGAAGCAATCAACCAAAATAATGGCAGTCCGCTCGACATGCCATAGACACTTATCGGCTGACTCCTCTTCTAGAGCGGCCTTCCCTTCCTCCAGGGCAGCTTTCTCCCTTACTAAAGATGACTTCTCTTCTTCCAGGGCGACATTCTTGGCTTTTTCCACTGTCAAGGCAACATCAAGGGCGGACGCTTGCCCTTTCAGTTCCTGTTGGGTCAGCAATAATTGAGTACGTTCCTCCAACAACTTTTTCTTCTCATTTTGCTCTTTGGAAAGTTCAGCCAAGGAGGCGACAAGAGAGGTAGCCTGATGCTGCGCATGCTCTGTCCAGTAATGGAACTTCACAAAGTTGGTAAAGAGGCTAGAGCGTAGCGAATTCGCCTTGTCGTCGTCAATCTTAGAGAGGAAAGCCTCCCATTCGGCAGCGGACGATAATAACTGGGCAGCCAATAAAGCGGAAACCTCGTCCGAGCCATCGCCCCCGATAGCTGCCAAGCCTATGTTGCGAAAATCATATAAGCCAACTTGATGAGTCACAGTACCAGACTCACTCACCGAACTTAGATCAGCAGCAAAGTTTAAGGTGGTGGCCTCTTCGCCGGAACGTTGCGACAATGGAACGCTTGAAGGGACGAACACCAGGGGAATAGAAGGGTGAACCTGTGTAGAAGTACCCCCTTGGATGATGTAGGAACCATGGGAATGGTAGCCCGAAAAGTCCTGCAAACCCTCTTGGTAGTCCAGATTAGGAGGATATGAGTGAACAGAACCGCCGAAATAATTGGGCGAAGCCCCGTAAGACTCAGCTGTACCCATGTTTACCAGAAACTTCGAGGGATGATTTTGGGGAACAACCGTGGAAATGAAGGCGCTGGCAGGTCTGACTTCCGTCACAGCGACAGTAGAGGATAAGCTGCCGCCCTCACCCTCCGGCCGAGGACTCTTCTTGGAACCACCCAGCACATAACCTATCTCCATATCGCCTATGGGAGATGCGGAAGTAGGAGGAACAACAATATCCTATGAAGAACACAGTATAAAACGCAGATAAGAGAAACGGATGAAATAATGACAGACATCAATGTACAACATATCGCGGCAAAAAAGCACACTCACAACAGTAGTGTCAAGAGGAGGTGCTTCTGAAGAAGCTGCCGCATCTGGAGAAGGAGTGAGAGCGGCAACGCTTCTCGTTCTTTTATTGTTTTTTCCTTTGGTAAGGGCCTTAGGGACTTTAGAAGAAGATGGCTGAGTAGGATGAGCAGCGACAGTCACGATGGGGATACCCGAAGGAATGTCAGTATTTCCCTCACCAGCCGAGGAAGAGGATACTTGAGCGAGGCTCACGGAAGCAGCGGTTAGTACAGTTGGGTTATTAGTAGCTTCCGTGGAGACAACCCTCTCCTTTTCTTCTCTTTCCCGAGCCCTTTTTAGTCGTCTCCTAACGCTCCCAGGCGTGTAATTGGGATCCGTCGCTGCATGATCGCAAAATAACGTTAGCGTTAGTATCAGCAGTAATAAGGAAGGAAGCAACACGACACTCACGTCTAACACAGGATTGAATGTCCGCCCCGCATGCCAGATAACGGGTGTGAACACTGATTTTCAGTTGAAGCAATTTGTCTAACCAGCCTTGTTCAAGCTGAGGAAGGCTCTCCGGCCGGCCCCAGGCGCTATCCTTGACGTCTTGGTTCAACCCAGATCGCCACCAGGAACCAGGAACTTCAGGAAGATCTATCACAAAAAACTCTTTTTTCCAAGCCTCGACGGAAGACTCAATGTGGAGGAGTGTCCAAGTAAAGGACTTAAGTGAGTCATCGTCATAACGAGGTGATATCGTTATCACACCCCGACACTTCATCAACTTAAAAACTGACTTAAGCAACAAAAGGGTAGGGGAAGTGATCCCCTTATATTTACAAAGTTCCAGAAAGGCATAAACACAGCAATACACATTTGGGGCTAATTGGACGGGATTCAAATCGCAAGCAATAAGCAATTGTTTTATGAAAGGGTCGATGGGAAGCCGGAAACCATAACGGAACATTTGTGCGAACAGAACCCTACGTTTGCCCGTCAAAACGTTGTTCAAGTGTATCAACTCAGGGGCAACGGTGGCCTTATAACCGGCAGGGATAACAACATTATGTGCTGCTAAATGCTCATCAAGAGCGACTTCAGAGGTGATACTGCTAACCATAATATCCATCTTTTTCTCATCGGCAGACTTCGACTCAGGGCGGTGAGTCTTAGCCATGACAGAAATAAGACATTAAAGACGAAGAAGATGATGGAAGAAAATAGGAAATACCTTTAGAGAAAAAGCACTTCGAGAACCCTGAATGGTGGAAAGAAAACAAGACGGCTAGAGAGAATTTGAAGAAAGCAGAATGACAAAAGTAAGAAAAAGAAATAAGTGTTGGGTTTTATAACCCTAGTGGCCAAAAGAAACAATGGACGCTGCAGTCGTTGTGTGAGGAGCGTCACAAGGAACAGACTCAAGCAATGAGTACAATTCTAGAGAAGCGCGACAACGCTTCGATTTTGCTAAAATTCTAGAGCACGCTAGCCCTCGGTGCCCTAATGAACGGACACGTGTGTCTGTGCCATCATGACTTTTCTCTCGCATTAATGAGAGGATCGTGAGCATTAAATGCTCTGAAAAGCAGAAATGATTTTCTGGAATAAGACAAGAGCGATATTGCAATAATGGAGATAATGCAGGATGGCGTTAGCCAAGCCGGTAGCTTTCCAGATAATGCGGGAAAGCAAAACAAAGATCAATTATTATCTAAGAATGAAGTACAGATATCGTTGCGCGATAAGGCGTTATTACAAGCCAAAGGAAGCAAATAAAGAGGAAAATCCTCCAAAGGGTCAGCTTTGACTAATCATGGTCCAGCACGGATATCGCAGCTGCCATTCCCCCACTCCTCCCCGAAAGAAAGAAAATCTCCCTCGCTTTCGCCTAAATCCTTCATCTTCTTGGAGGCGTAATCAGCCAACTTAGATGAATCAACAGCCCCCTGGCGATAGAGATCTGTAAATCCGGTGATACAGACCTCCATGGTCTTGTTTTTCCACCAAGCTATCTTCAAAGGTACTTTGGCCAGATCCGCGCCGCAGGACGATATCTCTTCACGAAGGAGAGAGTTTCTTTTGTCGGCCGCCACCAATTCCGCCTCCAGCAGCTCTACCTTAGCCTTCCCCTTTGATTTTTCTCGCGCGAGCTCGGCGCGACAGTCGTTCAACTCTACTTGGGTTCGACCTTGAAGCTTCGACAGCTCTGTTACCTTGGCCAAAGTGACGTCTAGTTGTTCCTTCGAACCGGGAGAGCGCCGAACCTTGTCGCTCTGATCCTCGAGAAAATAATGCAGCTCACGGAAGCTGGCCAGCATGTCGTTCAGAAGGCGTGTATGCTGAATTTTAGGGGGATGCCACAGGAACTCTTCCTTATCCTTCGAAGAACTGAACATTTGGCCCACTATAGAGCCTAGCGGCTCATCTCGCGATAACGGATCCGATATCCCTAAAGCGCAAAGCCCGTTAGTACCAAAAGATGACAGATCCAGCTGGTATGCGACATTTCCTTGAGGACTTTGAGGGGAAAGATTGGCGATATAGGGAGGAGAGTAACTTTTTGTGGAACTACTAATGCCCGAGATCGAAGAAAGGAATAAGGGTTGAGGCTTCCTCGGGAGAGGATTAAGAGGAACACTTGGGTTCGAAACCGGCATGGTCACATCCGAAATACAGGAAGAGATCGGAGAATCAGGGCCACCAGACGGTAAGGGTGAGTCCACCACCGCCGAAACCTCATTAGCTTTGGAAGGAACGGTAGAAGGCACCTTGACAACCTCCGCCACCTGCGTTAACTTCCCCCAAGGGAGGAACCGGTGGGCCAGTTTTCTCTTTTTGAGTTTTCTTTCGGAGACGCTCCGTCTCGGCAGCCATCTCTTCGCTATCGTCCTCGATTGACTCCACCGAGGGATCATTTTTTCTCACCCTAAGCTTCATTCATCGGGCAAGGGTGGCGTGACGTAGCTAGGAACCGGCATCCATGCTCTCGCTATCGTTGTCAACTATTCCAGTCGCAGGACCACTCGGAGTCACTCCCCTGCCCCGAGGCGGCAACCAATTCTCAAGAAAACGAGAAGGTTGAGTGGAAGCACTACGTGTTGTGACAGTCTTAGTTCTCCTTCTCCTCGGTGGGATAGTCGGACGGCTGGAGCTTTCAGGTGGTGGAGAAGGGGGTAATGTCTGAAGCGGCACCACGTTCAGAGGAGTGTTATTTCCCCCGGAGGAACGACCCTCAGCGCTACCTGCCAGCGAAACATATTAATATAGCAAACAAATCGAAGCGATAACGTGGCAAAAGAAAAACTCACCAACGACACACTCTTTCAACGACACACTATTTCTAACAGGGCGGTAACATGGGACACATCAGTACCAGACAACACTTCTGGTTTTCTCCAAGCGGCGCTGGTAATCTCTCGGTTAAAACCCCCGCGCCACCAGCGGGACGGCAGGCGAAGGGTGAAGAAGCCATTTTTCTAGTAAAAATACGCTTCATTTTGCATGCCCGAAGGAAGGAATAAATCCCACACCAGGAAGGCGGAGTTATTTGAACAGGATTGAGATTGTAATAATTTAGCAGCTTCATTAGAGAAGTATGGATCGGGTGATGAAACCTGTAGAGGAACATCTTGAAATAAACCAGCCGTAACGTTCCCCACATGGCATCATAAAGCCGAATATCCTTCGTAGGGATATAAGGGCGGTAGCCCAAGGGGAAGGTGATACCGTTCTCCTCTAACTCTGCCCTCAAAACTTCATTACAATAAAAAATACTACGAGCTCTCCTAGCCTCGAGATCTATGGGATTTTCAGCACCCGCAGTGGCTCTAACACGAGACATAAGGGACTGGAAAAATAAAACTACGACGAGAGAGGAACAAAATACCTGAAGCAAGAAGCCAGTAAATAGGCCGTCGGCACCGGCGAGCAGTTGCAGAAACTCCTCTTGAGCAGGAAGAAGCACAGGAGAAAGAGAAAGTGTGAAAAATTTCGAAGTATTGGCAAAAGTAATGAAAGAGAATAGCGGTTCCCTTATAAAGGTTGAACTTGAAGAAGAGACAGCCTGTAAAAGTGAGACACGTGCGGAGCAGAAAGCGACGCGGTCATTTATGTCTTTGGGAGAAGACAGTTACCGACTAAAAACCGAAAAACGGTTGCACCCAGCAACAGGTATCCCTCCGCGGCAACCCTTGACTCTTGAAGAAATGGCACGAGAAGGCGATAGGAGAACAAAGGCAAAATGAAGCGTTATCTTATTCATTTTTGAAAAGCCATACAACATCTACAAAGAGGCAAGGCACGCTAAACTAATCGCCATCAGACCAAGAGATATCATATCATAACAATAAACTACATCATCATCTGAGAACGATAGCTCCCTACTGACGAGAGGGAAAGGCTCATCAACCCTTTTTCCTATGCGTATCATTGATCGGCCTGACTCCTCCTCAACGGCTGGCGTTACCGTTTCAACACCCGCACAGGCAGGGAGAGCCATTTTTGGCGAATCACGAGGAAGAAGAGATAGTTCATCCCCTTTTTGAACAGAAGGGGCGGGAGAATTAAAAAGCGGTTCAGACACCTTTAAGGCTTTTTTCCTCAGCCTCTTGCGACCCCGCTGGTGGATGAACGGCCTCCACGGAGGCGACGGAGGAGGATTGTCTGAATCTGGCAAAGTCGGAGGAGTTGGCGGAGAATCCCGCGCAGTAGTATCCAAAAAATAAGAATCAGCCATGAGATCACAGGCAACCTGCCGAGAGGAAAAATAAACAAGAAGATGAACGGAAATAGGGGAAAGGATCCCATTAAATAGCCAAAAAAGGAGGAAAACTTTTCGATCATCCGACACGACTCTTGAGAACTGACACGCGTACAACCTGGAGTGCAAATCTAGATTTGCAGTCATGCCTATTGGAATCTCCCACAAATCGAGGAAAACCGAAAATTAGCCCAATCAGTTGACAATGAAGTGGCGATGCAGAATTAATGCAGAACGGTTAGCGAGGAAACCGTCGTGAAAAAACCGTCCAATGACCGACTCGTTTTCAGTTGGGCTGAGGAGGCCTCCAACCGAAAAAAGACAAATGGCGCATTGAAGAAGAAGAATAGTTGCAAGTGGCATAATAAAAATAGTTTATTTATTATGGCCTAACGGTCGAGAGGTACAGCAGCGTAAAAAGAAAAAAGAAAAAAGGCTCAAAGGCAGCCACCGCCGTCTGGTGTCGGAACCAGCATCCTTGGGTATAATGGGAATATCTCTCAGGGAGTCCATGACCAGAGTAAGGTCAGTAGAGGTGACCCTCATCCCCTTCAGGCAGCACCCCAGTATGTCCTTGCGCTGCTGCAGCATGGCGATCACCACTTGAATCCGAGCGATGGAGGTGACCAACTTCGACACGCTCTCTAAAGGACTGAAATCCTCCAGAGATGTAGCTCCCAGCCTGGAATGGAGTGGGGTCAGCATCCCTTGCAACTCCAAGATGTCCTCGGAGGTCTTGATCAGCATGTTCTCCAGGAACCCGACGTCACCATCATTGAGGTTCTTGAGAGTATGACCCTTGGAAAGGAGGAAATTATTGGTCAAATGATCCATGATGCAGATTATGAAAGAAAAAGATGAGATGAACTTGAGTGGAGAAAGCTCTCAGATTTATAGGCTCTGAGAAATGGGCCTTTTGAAAGAGGAGGTCCTCAAAAGATGAGCCGCCCAGCTACCATCAAAGACCGATGGACCTAATGCGGAAATGAGGATCGACATCAGCGTGCTACTAAAGATGTTGGTACTCGAGAGGAGTACGAGCTAGAATCCTGGAAAACGCGAAGGAGCGTGATATTACAGGTAGCCATGACGTAAAAACTATACGATTATAGGTATCCACAGTGTAAGGCTGCGTCGATGTCGCAGGTAACTCCTAGCAGCGTAAAACCTCACCGATATCGCGGGTATCTGGTGCTATTAAAGCCGCACAAATCGTAGGCGGCCGATGGCATAAAACCGCGTCAATATCGCTGACTCCATGAGCAGAAAGGAAAGAAAGAACCCGCGTGTTCTCGACACCCTCTCCCGCGGTGACATCTATAGTGGTCCGTCAGCATCGACAACTCTCCTACAGCACGGACGAGTTTGTAACCTTCTGAGCGCTATCGATGACCTAGGTAGGTTAATACCGCTAGGCGAAAGTGACACCCTAACGGTTCCGGACGAGTTAGCGGCATCCCTCGCTGATTCCTTGATACCCCATGAGGACGGGTCTTTGGACAAGCACGAAGACCTGAATCCGCTTGCTCGGAGGAAAGCTCCCGACCTAGGCGCTGCCTATCGTTCAATCAATCCTTTTTCGTATCGAAACAGACAAAGAAGCTCGATGATTCTACAAACACATTGCCCTAAGAAGGAATGGATCTCACCTAAGATCCCCGACATGGACAGAGAGCAACAACCCTTGGTAAACACTCGGGCTCGTTTTGAGTTGGGCTTATGATAACAATTAAGACAATCCTAAGGGCATTGCTGTAATTATGACCCCTGAGGAGGACAGAATCCTATAGCCCTATCGGACATCTAAGCTATCGCCGCTAGACTATGAGGTATTTTCTGGGATGGTCGACATCAGCGGGGGGGGAGGTCTCACGTGTCTCTGCACGCACGGCATCATCCCATCCCAGGGTAGCCACGGCACCACCTACGGAGTTATCTCCCCCGGCATCACCATGGGTATCACCCTCGGTACCCTCCTCGGAGGTATTGCCCGTGACGTCAGATCCAAGTATCGCCCGTGACGTCAGCCAGAGCGTTATCTTTCCGGGATATCACTTTTTTGGCCAGATATCGCCCCCAGCGGCCTATAAATACCCCCTCATTTTTAAAACATCGGGTAAGCCTAAGATTGCCTTCTAGAACCTCTGCTATTTTGAACCACTTACTGACTTAAGCATCGGAGTGTCTACGCTGGAGCCCCCCCTCCGGCGCTTTGCAGGTGAGTCCGACGTCAGCTACAACGACTCTGACCAATAGAAGCCATCGTCCCGATCGTCTCAAAGACTGAATCTTATCATATATAAGCATGGTGTTTCAATTTTTGGTTCTAAATTCTATACGCATGAGGGATACATATTTAAAGGTAAACGGTTGTGTATTCCTCATTGCTCTCTACGTGATTTGCTTGTGTATGAAGCCCATAGTGGCGGTCTGATGGGTCATTTTGGCGTGACTAAGACTTTAGATGTATTACATGATCACTTTTATTGGTCTCACATGAAGCGCGATGTCGTGCGCATTGTTGCTAGGTGTTTAACTTGTCGTAGAACGAAATCTAAGTCTGCTATTCATGGCGAGTACATTCCTCTACCCGTACCCTCCCATCCTTGGATCGACTTATCCATGGACTTTGTTGTGGGGCTACCTCGGTCCAAAAATGGGAAGGATAGTGTCTTTGTTGTAGTGGACAGATTTTTGAAGATGTCTCACTTTATTCCGTGTTCAACTACTTATGATGCTACTCAAGTTGCTGATTTATTCTTCCGTGAAGTAGTTCGTTTACATGAAGTCCCCTTGTCTATTGTGAGTGATCGGGATACCAAGTTTCTTAGTCATTTTTGGCATGTTTTATGGAAGAAACTTAGTACCAAATTGTTATATTCCACATCTTATCACCCACAAACAGATGGTCAGACCTAAGTGGTTAACCGCACACTTGGTTCACTTTTGCGCACCTTAGTTCGTAAGCATGTTTCTACTTGGGTTGATCATTTGCCATTCATTGAATTTGCTTACAACCGTGCTGTTCACTCCACTACTCATTACTCACCTTTTGAACTTGTTTATGGATTTAATCCTAGGACTGTTTTGGATTTAACCCCTCTACCTTTGAGTGATGTGGTAAGTTTAGATGGTGCACAAAAGGCTGATTTCGTGAAGCAATTACATGCCAAGGCAAAACAGAACATTGAGCGCATGAATGAGAAGCTTGCGCATAAGCGAAATGAAGGGAGGAAGCTGGTGGCGTTCAATGTCGGAGATTGGGTGTGGCTGCACATGCGCAAGGAGCGTTTTCCAGCCCAACGTCGTGGCAAACTCTCTCCGAGAGGCGATGGACCATTCCAGATTATTGAGAAGATCAACAACAATGCTTACAAGCTTGCGTTGCCTAGTGAGTATGGTACCATTAGCTCTACTTTCAACGTGTCTGACTTAGCTTTGTTTGATGTAGGTGACGAGTATGGACTTGATGGTGATGCTGATTCAGATTTGAGGGCGAATCCTTTTGAAGGGGGAGGGAATGGTGCAAACACACGCATCGATGTGCCCTTACCACTAGCTGGTCCTATGACACGTGCGTGAGCTAGAAATCTTCAATACAAATTGTCATCTCTCGTTCACAAGGAGCTGGAGTATGAGATGACAAGTGAGGACGCTGCACTACGAGAGAAGACACCACGCATGGTGAATCTCCTCACCTTCACCATGTATGACGGTGATTCTGCTGGGTATCAGAACGACGCGTAGGTGGAGCGCTTCTGTCCATCTATTGAGTTCGACATGTACTACATCATGTCGGGGAGTGTGTGTCCAAAAATCAGCAAGAACGCTTGAGGCGTTTGGGAGATACGTCAAACCCTAGTTTGGGGTGCGGAAGGTGCGAGTCCTAGCGGCGCGAGGATTCCTTGTCCGCGCGCGCTAGGGTTTCTTGTCCGAGAAGCGGCGGCTGGTCTTAAAGTGAGCTGGCGTTTTCCTTGTCTGATTTTTAAGACAATAACTTTCCTTTTATTTTCTTTCCTTAATTAATTAATTAGACAATTTAGTTCATTAATTAATTATGTTATTTACCTTATTTAGAACTCCTATTTTCTGACTAGGGTTGTAAAAATGTTTATAAGGAGTGGTTGACCTCCTTATTATGGTGGCTTTTATTTGACAATACAGAACCTTTGTTTCTTCAATATTTGCCCATTGTTCAAGTGCTGAACACTTGTTCTTCTTGAGTCCGCAATACTTGAGTCGTATACAATTAAATTCTGGAATTGCATCATTGTGTCTTTTGTCTTAGTGCGATTCTCACAATCGTTGGGTTTAGTCCTAAGAATCTGATACAAGATCCTTGACGTGAAATTGACTAGAACTCTTAGCATTCAGTTGGCGAGGTAGTCTACGTTCGTACGAGTCAAGTTCTCTATTCCGCATTGAAATCCTTCTTTGAACAACGATCAGATTTGGTGCTACGCATCCTAAGAAACTAGGATCGTATCATAGTGGTGGATTGATGGGCCACTTTGGCATTAATTAAACCTATGACATGCTGAAATCACGCTTTTATTGGCCTAAGATGCAACGTGATGTTGTGCGTGTGATTGCTAGATGTGTAGTTTGCCAAAGGGCAAAATCTCGGTTAGCTAGTCATGGTGAGTTTATGCCGCTACCCGTACCTTCCCAACCTTGGACCGATCTGTCCATGGACTTCATTGTAGGCTTACCTAAATCTTGGGATGGTAAGGATGGTATATTTGTTGTTGTGGATCGGTTTTCCAAAATGGCGCACTTTTTGCCTTGTAAAAATACTAATGATGCGTCTCAGGTTGCTAATATATTCTTTAGAGAAGTAGTCCGCCTCCATGGTATGCCTATTAGTATTGTTAGTGACTATGATGGAAGATTTTTGAGCCACTTTTGGCAAGTGTTGTGGAGTCGCCTTGGAACTAAATTGCTGTATTCGACTTCTTGTCACCCTCAAATAGATGGCCAAACTGAGGTAGTTAACCGTACTGTAGGATCCCTTTTATGCTCTTTAGTTACTAAACATGTGTCTAAATGGACTACAAATTGTTCACCTTTTGAAGTAGTTTATGACTTTAATCTGATTACTCCCATGAATTTGACCCCTTTACCTTTGAGTGATGTTTCTAACTTATATGGACAGCACAGGGAAGAACACATCAAGAAGATACATGAGAAGGCTAAGGTGAACATTGAGCGCACGAAAGCGCCTAGTGCGCAAGCGCAATGAAAGCCGCAAGACCGCGTCCTTTCAAGTTGGCGATTGGGTGTGGCTGCACCTACGACGTGAGAGGTTTCCAGAGAAGAGGAAAGGAAAATTAGCCCCACGAGGAGATGGCCCGTTTCAGATTTTTGAGAAGATCAACAACAACGATTACCGCCTCGACCTTCCAAGTGAGTATGGTTCGATTCATGGAACCTTTAATATTTCTGACTTACGGTTGTTTGATGCAGGTGATGAGGATGTTGCTGATCTGGATTCGAGGACGAATCCTTCTCAAGATGGAGTGGATGATACAATCCCAGCAGGAGCCAACCCTAGTGACGCGCCCACAGGCGCAACCACCCGTGCCAAGGCCTGAGCCTTGGAGGATGCAGCCGCGAGCCTCCCATTGCCGCCCACGGGCCCGATCACTCGTGCCAGGGCCCGAGCCCTACAAGTGAGGTTCAGTAGCCTCATCCACCTAGAACTAAAGGTAGAGACAACCTCGGAGGAAGCCAACCTACGCGCGCCCCAACCGCGCCTTGTAACCCTAATCTACACCGCGTCCGCGCCTACGGATGCGCTACACATGGCCACCTCGGACCTTTAGGTCCACCAGTGCCCTTCTCCCATTTTTGACCAGGCCATGATCATTTATAATACAAGAGAGGAGTCCAGAGCAAAAATCAGGAGAAACGCCCGAAGGATTTAGGACAGGCCCAAATCACAAGCCCGCATTGGATAGTTAAAGCCACGACCGAGCCTTTTGAAGATTGGAACATATTTCCTCGCACAATATTCATCCCAACACTTCATCTATGTGTTAGGACGTTTTCCTCCAAATTTCAGTGGGAACTCTTGAGGGAATAAGGAAAACGCCTTGTTTCCTTAAAATGTGATTCGGCGGACCCGCAAGCAAAGTCACTTAGGCCTTTTGACCTAAACGGCGGTGCCTGCACCTCTATCCTTATTATTAGACTTTATTTATATTATTTTAGGGTTTCAGAACTTATTTGGAAGGGTGGCTTGTTGCCATTTTCGTTTAAGTCATTATTTAGAAACTAAACTAGTTTCCATTTTTGGAATTAGGGTTTAGCGCTTCTTTAAAAAGGAGCCGCCCATGTTATTTTTTGGGTAGACTATTTTGATTATTGAAAGCAGATTGCTTTGGATCTTTATCCACTTGTTCTTGATGAACCTTGCAAGTAATTGAGTTTTAAGCATTCGATTAGCTTGTCAAGTAAAACTTGAAAGCACCATTCATTGAGTCACCCGTTCTTTGGATTGCTAAGCATTGCGATTTGGAGATTCAAAGGTTTGACGCAAGATCCTCAAGGGATTCTGCATAGAGTGCCAAGCATTGCGACTTGGAGATTCACGTGTCTTCTTCAAGTTATTTTCCGCATTGAAAACCTCGTCATCGGACAACGATCTAAGGAGAGCGTTCTAGCCTACAAGGAACACATCATTCACATTCGCTGTTAATACTCCTAGCCAAGACCTACACGCGGTCCCATTTAACTATGGATATACGGTGGTCACCACTCCTCCTATCGCCGCACCAACAGAGCCTGCTATCGGCGAAACCTCTCACATCGGGGGCATGACCTGTAACGGAAGATGTTACATATCGAAGGAAGTAGAGAAACAACGACAAGCCAAAGGAAAAAATCCTTTGGTCCGCAAAGAGACGGTAGAAGAGATGCAAGGGTTGAACAAACCTGTAACCGAGGACGAGACAACTGAATTCCTCAAGATCATGAAATAGAGCGAGTTCAGCATCATCGAACTACTAAAGAAAACCCCGGCTCATATTTCCATCATGGAGCTAATCCTTGCTTCAGAGCCTCATCGCCAAGCTCTCTTAAAAGTCTTGAAGCAAGCCTTCATAACTAAGGATATCACCACGAAAGGGGTGGAAAACCTTATCGGGAGGATTCAAGCCCTAAGCAGTATTTCCTTCTCTGAAGGAGAGATCGACCCCACAGGAAGAGGTCACAACAAGGCCATATACATCACGGTAGAATGTAAAGGACATGTCATAGTGAAGGCTCTGATCGACAACGGGTCCGCACTAAATGTCATGCCCAGGCATGTCTTCGAACAACTACCGGTTGATTTTTCTCACATGAAACCTAGCGGAATGATGGCTAGGGCTATCGATGGCACCACTCGAGAGATCATCGGGAACTTTGAATTGGATATGGTCATCGGGCCCCACACTTTCGCCTTGACATTTCAGATCATGGAAATCCAACCCGCCTACAACATGCTTCTAGGACTACCGTGGATCCATTCGGCAGGAGTCGTCCCCTCTTCCCTACATCAATGCCTCAAGTACGTCAAAGATAATGCCCTCGTCACGATAAAGGCAGAAGAAGACTTAATCTTGGCCAAGCATTCGTCCGTACCTTACATCGAGACTGCTGAAACCTTGGAGAGCTCTTTTCCAGCCTTCGAAATCATCAACGCGGATTGGATCGAGGAAAGATCCCCCATTTTTGAAGCCTTGAATTCTGAAACGGCCGAAACAACCACTAAGTTAATACCAGAGGGAAATTTCCAGCTGGGAAAATGGCTCGGGGCCGAGATACAAGGGTCGAAAGGCTGGGTATCTCCAAAGAGCTTCGGAGACCGCTTTGGTTTAGGGTACCAACCCAACGAGGCCGATTTTGCCAGAATTGCCCAAGAAAAGAAAGAAAAGCAGCTAGCTAAGCTATTTGGACGTTCTTCGCCAAGTGGTAAAATGTAAATCTCCCATATCAGAACCACGTTCCCCTTCGCAGCTGAAACCATCAATGAAAGTCCGATCAGGGTATCGGACCTCCGTATTTGCACTCTGGGAGAAGAAGAATCGTCGCCTGGTTTAGTCATTTTCGTAAGGAAGTTAGGGGAGTCTGTATGCAACTGGACCACCACCATGCTTCTGGATGTCTCTTTGTAATTACTCCTTTTTGAAAAAATAATATAATACGTTGTGTGCACGTTTTCTTACGAAAATATTTTTGTAGGGACTCATGCTCCCCTTTGTTAAAAATCAATATATATGCAATTTTCATTTTACGCATCTCTTATTTTTCGCATTTTTATTTTCAGGATGAATATTAGTTTGGATTGTCTTGATAAAACCTATGTCTTTACTGGCGAAGAAATCATCCTCACAACCGAAGACAAGGTCGAAATCTCCTGCGAATTGACCCGTTTACTAGAAAGTTCAGAAAAGGAAATAACCCCTCATCAGGAGGAATTGGACGAAGTAAATTTGAGGGCAAGCAATGAGAATCAAAAGCTGGTTAAGATCGAAACTACCTTGGACACGACTCAGAGAGAGAGGTTGATTTCCCTCCTCAAAGACTACTCAGACGTATTTGCATGGTCATACGCCGATATGCCAGGTCTTGATCCCAGAATAGTTGAGCATCGCATCCCGTTGAAGCCTGAGTTTAAACCTGTCAAACAAAAACTCCGAAGGATGCATCCAGACATCCTTTTGAAAATCAAAGAAGAAGTTACCAAGCATCTAGATGCGGGTTTCTTAAGAGTTGCCGAGTACCCAGAATGGATCGCCAATATAGTGCCAGTGCCTAAGAAAGATGGGAAAGTCCGCATATGCGCGGACTTCCGGGATCTTAATCGAGCCAGCCCTAAAGATGACTTCCCGCTTCCCCATATCGACATCTTAGTGGATAGTGCCGCCAGTAACGACATGTTCTCCTTTATGGATGGATTTTTAGGATACAATCAGATCAAGATGGCACCCGAAGACAGTGAGAAGACAACCTTCATCACACCCCGGGGAACCTTCTGCTACAAAGTAATGCCCTTCGGATTAAGGAACGCAGGAGCCACTTACCAATGTGCTGCCGTCACCCTTTTCCATGACATGATGCATAAAGATTTGGAAATATATGTCGATGACATGATAGCCAAATCTCGCGGGACGCAAGATCATGTAGACATTTTAAAGAAGGTATTCGAAAGATTGAGGCAATTTCAGCTACGGCTAAACCCAGCTAAGTGTACCTTTGGAGTGACCTCTAGAAAGTTGTTGGGATTCATCGTTAGCAACAAAGGCATAGAAGTGGATCCTGATAAGATAAAGGCAATTCAAGAGCTACCCACTCACAGCATCGAAAAAGAAGTACGGAGCTTCTTATGATGCATCAACTACATCTCTCGCTTTATCAGCCAGTTAACACTTACCTGCGAGCCGATGTTCAAAATGTTAAGGAAGCACGGAAATGCAGAATGGGATGAAGATTGCCAGAAAGCCTTTGAGAAAATCAAGACATATCTACAAAGCCCACCTGTACTAGTTCCCCCGACACCAGGACGTCCCTTGCTCATGTATATGACAGTCACGGCTAGTGTCATGGGCTGTGTTTTGGGATAACACGATGAGTTAGGCAGGTGTGAACAAGCCATCTACTACCTCAGCAAAAAATTCAACGAATTCAAAATGCGCTACTTTATGTTGGAACGAACTTGTTGTGCCCTAGCATGGTGCGCCCGAAGGCTCCGGCAGTACATGTTGTATTACACGACATGGCTAATCTTCCGCATGGATCCCTTGAAATACATCTTCGAGAAGCAGTATCTGGGAAGTCGTATTTGTAGATGACAAGTCTTATTGGCCGAGCACGAGATCATATATATAACACGGAAGGCGGTTAAGGCAAGCGCCGTCGCCGATCACTTGGCTGATCACACCTTGGACGAATATGAGTCATTGAGCTTCGACTTCCCTGATGAGGACATCATATTGATTAGCGACGAGATCGCGGAAGATCTTAGAGAAGATGGTTGGTGGACCATGTTCTTCGACAGTGCGATGAACCTCTCAAGCAAGGGAGTAGGAGCCGTGGTCATAGCCCTAGATGGTCGTCAATTCCCCATAACATGCAAGTTGAACTTCCCATGTACCAACAACATCGCCGAGTACGAGGCATGCATCAGCGGTCTGACGGCAGCAATCGACTTAAAAGTAAAAAAGCTCAAAATCTTCGGCGATTCAACCCTCGTCATCTACCAAGCCCAGGATTTGTAGCAGACACGGGACACTAAGCTCATCCCTTATTAGAGGTTACTCACCCAACTCACGCGGGAATTCGAGGAAACCAAATTCGACCGAGTTGACAGAGAAAAGAACCGCTTCGCAGACGCGTTAGCCACGTTGACCTCAATGTTCAAGTTAGAATGCGGAGTAATGCTTCAACCATTGAGAGTGGAAGTAAAGGAAACTTCCGCATGCTGTGTCACCTTGGAAGAAGAACCTGATGGGAAGCCATGGTTCCACGACTTAGTACAATTTATCAGAAACCGGGAGTATCCACTAGGGGGCAAGCCGGGTTAGGAAAAAGACCCTCCAACACTTGGCTTTAGACTTCTACCTCGACGGCGAAGTTTTGTATAAAAAGAGAGCTGATGGAGCTTTGCTTCGTTGCGTCACCATAGCAGAGGCCAAGAGAATCATAACGGAGATCCATGAAGGGGTTTGTTCCACACACGCAAGTGGACATATATGATGGCGAGACAAATAATGAGACAAGGTTATTTTTAGCTCACCATCGAACGAGATTGAATCGACTACTTCCAGAAGTGCCACAAGTGTCAGATCTACGCGGACCATCTCCATGTCCCTCCGGCGCCTCTCTTCAACATGACGTCGCCTTGGCCTTTTGCGATATGGGGAATCAACATCATCGGCCAAATTCACCCGAAAGCCTCTAATGGCCATCGCTTCATCCTCGTGGCAATCGATTACTTTACCAAGTGGGTGGAAGCCGCCTCTTACTCCAACATCACTCAGAAAACAAACATGCGATTCATTGAGAAGAACATCATTTAATGTCATGGGGTCCCAGAAACGATCATCACAGACAACGACACTAATCTAAACGAGAAAATGATCGTCAGTCTTTGCCAACGTTGGAAGGTGAAGCATCGAAACTCGTCACCATATCGACCAAAAATGAATGGCATAGTTGAAGCAGCAAACAAAAAATTGAAGAAGATCATCCAAAAAATGGTGGTTACTCACAAAGATTGGCATGACATGCTTCCTTTCGCACTGTATGCTTACCGGATAGCAACCCGTACGTCCACCGGAGCAACTCCCTACTCCTTAGTCTACGACATGGAAGCCGTAATTCCTCTTGAGGTAGAAATCCCTTCTCTCAGAATCCTGGCAGTATCAGAAGTAGAAGAATCGGATTGGGCAAGGGTGAGGTACGAGCAGTTAAACCTCATTCATGAGAAGTGCTTGGCCGCTATCTGCCATGCGCAATTGTATCAGAAAAGGATGGCCAACGCTTATAACAAGAAAGTACGACCTCCCAAGTTCAAGACCGGGATTTAGTATTGAAGAAGATTCTCCCTCATCAGGAGGCTAGTCAAGGAAAGTGGGCCCCAAAGTACGAGGGTCCGTATTTAGTTAAAAGTGCATTCTCGGGGGGTGCCCTAATGCTAACCAATATGGATGGAGATGACCTACCAAGACCAGTAAATGCCGATGCCGTCAAGATATACCTCGCCTAAAGTGTCCCGGACCGTGTATCTTGCCGAATCAAAGACATAGGGTTTTATCATGACAGTACCACTCAAATGTTTATCCTGAAAGTAATAAAATGAGTTTTTTCAGGAGATGCTTGTTATTTTAAACCTTTTTTCCTCTTTCTTAAACTTATGAGATGACAAAAGGAGGCATGGCATCGGTGGTTCCCAAGGAGTAATTCGAGACATAAGACACGACACTTAGATTAACGCCACTAATCAATCTTAAAGTTTTGCTGGAATATAATGTCTCACACCTCATCTCATCATCGCGATAGGACCAGGGAATTCCCCTCGTAGCAGCTCCTGAATTGCCACAGCAGGCCGTCTTAAAAAGCGAATCAGGAAAGATTTAAAAAAGCAGTCACCATCTAAATTAAAAATTCTTTTTCCTCGCAGTACTACCAGCACATCCTGCAACCACTCTCAAAGGACTGAATGCATAAAGGGAGATCACCCCGCAAAGCTATCATCCGATCATCGAGAGGATTGTCTGAGCCTGTAACACTATTCAAGAACTTAAAGACTATCCACCATCAGAATTTCACAGCAATACTATTATCCAGTTTGAGCGAGGATTGAATGCTGGACCAAAGTCACAAAGCCCATCCTATGCCGGCCGAGCAGTCGGAAGCTAGTGGCATAGGTTCCCATCTCCATTCGCCTATTTGGAGGAGTTCACCATCAAGACGTCACGGTCGTTAAGCGCCCTTTGCATGCAGAACTCCTGGAGTAGAAGCACGACAAAAAGCTGTCCTCCCAGGGCCACAATCAACATACTTAATGCGGTCTCGTTCAAGAAGTTTCTCAACGTCCGCCCCATGATCAACACGATGAAGATCAATCTTTTAATTTGTGGACCACTAACTGCTGATTGACGGTGATCGCATTCACTTGTTTTATCCATAATCCCTTGCTGTAAAAAGCGTCAGAACTCCTCTCTGAAGAGGGACAACCGGACTGCAAGTATCACCCACGCCGAGACGGGAATTACGGCAAAGCATCTAAAGCAAAGCCATCATCAACCAACATCCGATGCAAGTCACACCGCAGTGACCCATATATGGCCCGTCCAAAAGGGAGAGCTTAAAACTTATCAATTGCATTACTTTCTCTCAAAAATCGTCTTTCATTTACTCCTCATTCTTCTCTCCTTATTTTTTTAGGAACTGGATCACCCCATTGTTGCCTACATGAGATTGGTAGAAGTCGCCCTCGCAGCCCGCTGCACATTTTGGGGATAGAAGATTTTCTCCTTATCCCAAAGCAATCACGGAGCAAATCAGCGAAGGTCCGGCATTGGCCAGTAAGCAAATGAACAAAAAATACGGATCTCATCCTCACTCCAACCTAGATCGGCGGTTCCCGCAAAGCATCTGAAAAAGAAACCAATCAAAGTATCTAAGCAAAGTGTTCCTGAACTAGGACCACGCCGTAAGCACCCTCGAAAAGCCAGGCTAAGGAAAGGGAGAATCCAAAACTTATGTCATTTTTATTTTCGAATCAGCTTTCCTTTTCTACTCCGTTGTCCCCTCTTCATTTCGCAGGGACTTAAATCATCCCATTATCATCTGCATAAAGCTTGTGGAAGAGGCCCTCACAGCCCCGCTGCACATTTCAGGGGAATCCATCTTTCTTCCCCCTTATTAAAATTCATTTTTTGTTCCTGCTCACTTTGTTAGCTTTAATTTGCCTATGGTCGTCTGGCCCACTAGGGGCAACCCTTTAGATTCTTGTTGGACTCTTGCAAATAGGTCGTCCCCCGCATCCTAGCTTTAAACTATCAATCAATCAAAAAATCCTTTTTTAGCCAGGCTAAAACAAAAATCCATACTACTCTCATAGCATATTCATGCATTTCATAGGTCGGGGATGTTAAATCCCTTTGTTAAATAAAGCATCCATCAAAATTACATGTCATACATGATCTTACTTATTTGCTCTTTATATCTGCTATTTGCTTTGTATAATCGAATCCCTTCGTAAGCAGTCACAGACAAATCTCGGTAAGCATTTTCGAGCCGTTACGCCTTATCCTTTCATGAGCGTAAGTGCCTGACTAAGTACTAGTTAAATTCACATAATATCCAGGGTACATGTGCTATTAGACATGGGATAGTAATAAAATGATGTGGGACTTTTACGATCTTCTCCATTTTTTTCGTTTCTTCCCTCTTTCCACCACATGTGCCATCACTCCTAAAAAACCTTCACTATCACTCATACCCCGGGAGCTAAGGAGTAGTTTCAGCTAAGATTGCTAGCCGGAAGTAAAAAGCACGCCAAGTTCAAGTTCACGACGAAGGAGACGAAAAAGGTCACCTAAGGATCGCTAAGAACCATCACTGAAGAGAGACCAAAAACCCAAAGATAAAGGCCGAGGCCTTAAGCTAGAACGGGAAGAGATCGAGACAAAGGTTGTGCTTGCTCTGCTCTGATGCATTTCAAATCAAAAGAGAAAAATAAAAAAAGGAAAAAATAAGAGAAAAAAAAAGGGAAGAAAAGAAAAAAGAAAAAAAAAGAAAAAGAAAAAAAGAAAAAAAGAAAAAAAGAAGAAAAAAAGAAAGAAAAAGAAAAAGAGAGAAATGCTCAGCCCAGGGACAACTAAGCTCAAGAAGTCTCGAGGAAAACATCCCCCTAGTGAAAACTCGAGAAGAAAAGGGCCCAAGGCCAACTCAAGTAGTAAATCTCGAAAAGAACAACGACAACACTCCCTAGTGAAGACTCGAGAAGAAAAAGGGCATAGAGCCAACTCAAGGAATCTCGAAGGAAACATTCCCTAGTAAAGACTCGAGGAAAGGGCCTTGGCCAACTGGAAAACAACATTCCCAGCAAGGGTCCAAGAACTCATGCACTCTGTCAAGAAAAACATTCGCAGCAAAAATGAAGGAACTTGCGCTCCTCGCCCTTGTCAGGGCCGATCAACGAGCATTACTCATCAAAAACCTTTAAACTCTTTAGAAAAGCACATCTTTACCAAAACAAGCTTCTTTCCAGACATTTCATATCCCTTCATCATTTTTTGTGAAAGTCCCATCGATTATTAGAATGCCCATGCATGTGCATCTTCATTTGAAGTCTATTCAGTCGGATTGACATTGCGAATTTGAAATTATGTATCATGTTAGTTGCATCTTTATGAGCGTAAAACACTTAACCTTATTTCAGAGCGTGAGTGCAAACACTAATATCAGGTGAGGATTGCTTACGGCTACAAATTGTGGGAAAGTCTTATCCTTGGGGTCGTTACCTCCTGAATAGGATGCAGATGCATTCTAGGTTCGTATCAAGGCCGCTGGTAACAAAATTGAACAACTCTCCTCCTAGAGTGATCAGTAGCATTTTTCTCCTCCTAGAGTGACATCATACATTTCTTCCTCCCAGAGTAATCATTTGCATCTTTCTCCTCCTAGAGTGACATCATACGTTCCTTCCTCCTAGAGTGATAACACCTACGTTTCATCCTCCTAAAGTGATGATTAGTTTATTTCTGCACCTCGCTTCTTCTCCTACGGGATTAACGTCATTTAAATTTCTGCACTTTTACATTTCCTCCTTCCAGAGTGACAACTTTATATTTTCCTCCTCCTAGAGTGATACATCATGCATTTTTCTCCTCCCAGAGTGACATCATTCGCATTTCATCCTCCTAGAGTGACCGTAGTTTAATTTCCGCATTTTACGTCTTCTCCTACGAGATTGACGTTGTTTACATTTCTGTACTGAATTTCCTCCTCCCAGAGTGACAACATCGTGCATTTTCCTCCTCCCAGAGTGACATCATTTGTATTTCCTCCTCCTAGAGTGACAACACATATTTCCTCCTCGTAGAGTGACATCATTTGCATTTACCTCCTCCTAGAGTGATATCATGCATTTTCCTCCTCCTAGAGCGACAACATTTGCATTTTCCTCCTCTTAGAGGGACATCATTAGGACAGATCATTCGTATTTTTGCGGATCGCGCATTATCCTCCCGAAGCAACGTCAATTACATGTCAAATGCTTATCCCCCCAGTGGGGCTGTCATTTACATTTTCGTAAAACTACCTTCCATTCTTGTCAAAGTAGTTGTCATTTATATTTTCTACAATTCATGTTTCCCTTAATGTCCACGTAAATCTAGACTTATACCTTTGCAGGATATCCGATCAATAATTTATCTCCTCCTAGAGTGACATCAATGAATCCTCCTCCCAGAGTGACATCAACGAATCCTCCTCCTAGAGTGACAGCAACAATCTATCTCCTCCCAGAGTGACATCAACGAATCCTCCTCCCAGAGTGACATCTACAACAATATCTCATCCCAGAGTGACAACAACGAACTTACCTCCTCCCAGAGTGACATCATCACGGTGAGATTGAGGTAAGACCCGCTATGTCGCTAAAATTTGGATATGTTGGGGCAACCGTCTTTACTGCTTATCAAATACTTCGATAAGACAGTAAAGACGGGGCAACTGTTGATACCCAAATTTTGACGCCGTTTTTAATTAAATTTATCATTTCCGTTATTTCACTCAACTTACTGTCATTTTTAAATTCTCATTGCATTTTTATCATCGTCATTGTCATCGTTAGCGTTCGAAATCGCATTTTTAATTTTTCGTCACGTATTTTCATTATTATTTTCAGCCTTAAAAATCACATTTTTAATTATCCGTTAGTCATTTGCTAGTTATTTTTTTGTTTTAGGTCATCGCATAAAATTTAGGATTTTTAGTATTTTATCACATCTTTAGCATTATTATTTTTTATTATTATTTTTGTTCGAGCTTTTATTGGACCCGAGTAAGTTCGCTCGGACAATAGCTCGAACGCGTTATGTTTTCCATCAACTATTACCTACTCTTTTTTTCTTTCACGCCGACCAACTTCGTTTCGCGTAATTTTCGTCATAACGTCATTTATTTTTCGTCCGAACATTTCATGTTTCCGAGCGAGAAAATAAACACGTTAAATGAAAATTTTTCTTCATTCGCTGTAGACTGACTGTTAAACTCGTCTTATTTTTCTCTACGCGCTGGCACTTTTGGCTCGAAAATTCAGAACGTTTGTTCACGAAAATGGCTCGAGGCCATTTAAATAAAATTAAAGGGACAATTGATCATCACCGTTGATCTGGTTGGCCAAGGAAAGTCAACCAGATCAATGGTTCACAATTAAATGTGCATGGTGCACATGCACCATGGAAGTGATGCAAGCCACCGAGCTGCTTACTCCGTCGCTTCCTGTCCCGTCAACCATCATCACGGTAACCTAGCCCCGCCACCTCGAAGCCCTAGCCCCGCCAGCGCACACCGTCCTCCCTCCACGCGCAGCGTTGCGTCTGATATGATCCCCGCTGGAGCCAACCCTAGTGACGCACCCACAGGCGCAACCACCCGCGCCAAGGCCCGAGCCTTGGAAGATGCAGCCGCGAGCCTCCCATTGCCGCCCATGGGCCCGATCACTCGAGCCAGGGCCCGAGCCCTACAGACAAGACTCAGCAGCCTTATTCACATGGAACTGAAGGCAGAGACAGCCTCGGAGTAAGCCAGCCTGCGCGCGCCCCAGCCGCGCCTTGTGACCTTGATCCGTGCCGCGGATGGGCCACACTTGGCCACTTCGGACCTTTAGGTCCACCAGCGCCCTTTTCCTATTTTTGACCAGGCCATGTTCATTTATAATAAAAGAGAGGAGTCCAGGCCAAAAATCAGGAGAAACGCCCGAAGGATTTGGGATAGGCCCAAATCACAAGCCCGCATTGGACAACGAAAGCCACTGCCGAGCCTTTTAAAGATTGGAGCATATTCCTCGCACAATATTCATCCCAGCACTTCATCAATGTGTTATGAAGTTTCCTCCAATTTTCAGTGGGAACGCTCGAGGGAATAAAGAAAACGCCTTGTTTCCTTAAAACGTGATTCGGCGGACCCGCAAGCAAAGCCACTTGGGCCTTTTGACCTAAACGGCGGCGCCTAAACTTCTATCCTATTTAGTAGACTTTATTTATGTTATTTTATGGTTTCAGAACTTATTTCGAAGGGTGGCTTGATGCCATTTTTGTTTAAGTAATTTTTTAGAAACTAAACTAGTTTCCATTTTTGGAATTAGGGTTTAACGCCTCTTTAAAAAGGAGCCGCCTATGTTATTTTGAGCAGACTTGATTATTAAAATTTGAAAGCAAATTGCTTTGGATCTTTATCCACTTGTTCTTGATGAACCTTGCAACTAATTGAGTTTCGTGCATTCGATTAGCTTGTCAAGTAAAACTTGAAAACACCTTTCATTGAGTCATCCGTTCTTTGGATTGCCAAGCATTGCGATTTGGAGATTCAAAGGTTTGACGCAAGATCCTCAAGGGATTCTGCGTGGAGTGCCAAGCATTGCGACTTGGAGATTCATGTGTCTTCTTCGAGTTATTTTCCGCATTGAAAGCCACATCGTCGGACAACGATCTAAGGAGAGCGTTCTAGCCACTAAGGAACACATCAGTTGGTAGCGGAGCTCAGCTGTCCTGACTTGGTAAATCTATCCCTTTAGTTATTGCATTTTCTTTGTTAGAATTGGTATTCCTTCATTCTCTTCTACACCAATTCTCTCGTGTGCTGTGTGTTAGTTGTCTTGTGTCAATTTGTGTCTTGTGTGTGCGATTAGTGTGCAAATCATATCAACGATTTGTAGGTCTTTACTATCGTCCAAAAAAAAAAAAAAAACCAAAGTCCCCCAAAGTGTCTTAGTTAATTTGTGTTTTCAGTTGCATTGAATTTAAAAAAAAAAAAAGTAAAACAATTTCGTCAAAAACAGAACAGAGGCGAAATTAGTACCATGAAAAAAAAAAGAAAAAAGAGGAACTTCAGAATCAAATACTAGAGTGAATTTGTGACTCATAGCAAAAAGAATCATTGGATTTCGAATTGGGAATCAAAAGTTGTGGCAAAAACAAGCTTCAAAACCCTAATCGCATGCCATTAGCATTTTTGAGTTTATAAACTGACTCAATCCGTTTGTTTTGAGCTTTTTCTTGACTCCATCACTACTGTGCCTTTCTACTCTGTGGTATACTTGATTAATTGATTGATCTTTGCAATTGATTTGAGTATATTACCTCACAATTTGTTTCTACGCTAGTTTTCTTTGTGTGTCTCTTTGGAAGCTTTTTCTTGAAAATTCTTCGAGTCAGGTTCATCTTGGACGATTGGAGGGGGATCTGAGGCAATCTGATTGTGAGATTATTAGAGAGATAAACAAGAGAGTAAACACGTGAGGGAGTGTTAGATTTAGGCAATTTTACGCTCGGAAAATTTTCTGTTTTGAATTTCAGGATGTCAGGAAATCCGGAAAAGGAGGCTACGATTGTGAACGATGTAGCCAAAGCACTGCAAGACATAGCAGCCCAGCTCCAGGACATGAAAGCTTGGAGGCAGCAGGTTGAGGCTAGGGGACGTGAGGATGTTGTTCCACAAGCACCCGGGGCACACTTTGTGCAACACCTAAACCCTAGAGTGAATCGAGAGGCCTATGCACCTGCACCGAGCGACGACCAGCGTAGTGAGCCTGAGTTAGATGGTTCTGAAAATGAGTATGAGGAAGAGGGTCCTCACATGGCGGGACCGAGGGGGTTCCAAATGCGCCGAGGAGGTGCACATGGGCGCGGTAGGCACGCCTTTGGTGGGCGAGAGCGTCACTTCGAGTAGCCACGTCGCGAGGAGCGCGAGCGAGCTGACAACCATCTTGGGAGTGTCAAGCTCAAGATTCCAGCCTTTGAAGGGAAGGATGATCCCGAGGCATATCTGACTTGGGAACGAAAGAAGGAAGCAATTTTTAGGTGTCACCACTACACGGATGAAAAGAAAATAAGATTAGCTTCCGTGGAGTTTTTTGGATATGCTGCCCATTGATAGGAGCAAGTGAATGAGGATGTGAGAGGACCTGTAACTACTTGGGAGAACATGAAGTATGTGATGAAGAGGAGGTTTGTTCCACCGTACTATCATAAGGACCAACTTCAGTGTTTACAAAAGCTTACCCAAGGGTCCAAACCCGTGAATGACTATCACAGCGAGTTGGAAGTTCTTTTGGCTAGGGTTAATGTGATAGAGGATGAGGATTCGAAGATGTCTAGGTTCATGAGTGGACTGAATCCAGAGATAGCTAACGCCTTAGAGTTGTGCCAATATAGGACTTTGGAGGAGATGCTTCACATGGCCGTGAAGATCGAGAGGCAATGCAAGGCTAAGGCAGCCTACTCTAAGCTGTCTACTGTTGTGTCTCGGACTTCCACTTGGAACAAGTCTACATGGTCCAAGGGGAATAAGGACAGCAAGGAAACACCCAAGGTATCTAAACCTTCATATGGTACCAAAGGTAATTCGGCAAACCCTACTCTTTCTAAAGTTCCCATTACTAGTACTAACCGTGTGCCTACAAGAGACATTGTGTGCTTTAAGTGTAGTGGCCGAGGCCATAAGCAGGCCGAATGTCCCAACAAAAGAGTTCTGATCATTAGGGATAATGGAGAGATGGACTCGGAAGATGATTATGAGGTGGTGGAGGATTCGGAAGAGGAAAGTGGGGGAGAAGAGGCAGCCGATCATGAAGCTAGGGTTTGTGATCCGGTTACCCTAGTAGTTCGGAGGAACTTGAGTGTGCAGCCAAGGGCCGAAACTTGTGAGGAGGAACAAAGGGAGAACTTATTCCATGCTAGGTGCCACATTGGTACTAAGGTATGCTCTCTTATTATTGATAATGGCTCATGTACTAATTGTGCTAGTACGCTTCTTGTGCACAAATTAGGGTTACCTATGGTGAGACATCCAAAGCCGTACACTTTGCAATGGATGAATGATGGAGTCGGCCTTAAGGTGTCTAGGCAAGTGTTGGTGAGCTTTTCTATTGGGAAATATAGAGATGAGATATGGTGTGATGTTGTCCCAATGCAAGCATCACATGTGCTACTTGGCCGTCCATGGCAATTCGACCGCTTGAGAAGGAAGGAATGAAGTTCACACTTGCACCCCTTACACCTAAGCAAGTGCTTGAGGACTAGCTCTGGTTAGAGAAGTCCTATACTGAATTTGAGGCCTCACGGCTTGTAGACAAAAGAATTGATGAAAACAGCCCCCGTGAAAAAAGTGAGCACGGGTTTGAAAGAAAAGAAAAGAATGAAAACAACCCCCGTGAAAAAAGTGAGCACGGGTTAAAAACAGTGAGCACGGGTCCCTTGAACTGGGTCTCCACGCTCTTCGCATTGTATGTTGGAGAAGGAAAAATGAAGAAAAGATAAAAATAAATAAAAAAGAAAAGGAACTGTATAATATAAAAAAGAAACAACCTGGGTGCTTTAGCTTGACTTGGCAGGGGGAGGTGATTCTGATGCTAATTCTGATGAGGTGGTCTCTGATTCCTCTTCCAGTTGCTTTATGATGTCATCGATCCCTTTGTCAATACTTGTGATCTTGTCATTGAGCTTCCACAAGCACTGGTTCGCACTGACATAGGCCTGACAGAGCTTGTTGATGGGCTCATTCTGGGCTTCGAGAAGCTTGTGGTTATCTTGGAGGGACTTCTTAAACTCTTGGACTTCATTTTAATGAGAGAGATGTTGCTAGATGAGTTGGTCCTGGTAGCTGAGGATGATCTGTTTCATGGTTAGCTAGTTGTCCATGATGTGCGTGCCCAAGATGGTAGGTAGCTTGAGGAGGATGGTTGCTCAGTGATGGCACCATGACCTTTGGCTTCATCTTGGGCTTGCCCTCCGGATTGGTCTCTAGCCTGAGCGATCCCATCCTCTGGTCTTTCAGAATCTTTATCATTGGGGCCCATTTCATCATTCAAGATTGATCTGATGAAGTATCTGCCATCATACTTCTTCCCCCAAATGTGGTCCTCCACAGGTGTGAATCCTACATTGTAATGAACATAACCATCTACCAAATGGAAGTACCCCATTTGGTCGAAGGCTCTCATATCAAGTAGTTTAACATCACAGAATTGATGGAGATCAGTAGTATCAAGATTTAAGCTCTTAGAAGTGACAACTATCTTGGTTATTAAAGATCCCAAAATCATCTTAGCCCCCTCATCACTAGCATGCAGTCATAGTTTTAAAAACCAGACCGACCCGATGGTCGAACCAGTGAACCGGTGAACCGAAGAAAATTTCTGTTCAGTTCAACTATCTGACCGGAATTGCACTATGATCGGAAAAAACCGCCCGACCCGACCTATTTTTACAAAACCGGTGACCAGACCGACCCGCTATCAAACCGACCGGTTCAAACACACCCAAACCATCTCTCATCTCCGCCGCTCCATCTCATCACCACCCGATCTACAACCCAGCGCTTCATCGTCACCGCCGCCGACATCCTCCACAAACCCATCACTGTCACAAACCACACTCGGCCACCCTCACCGCCGACCACAATCACAAAAGCCAAACCCAGCCGAATCACCCATAACCACCACCCATCAGACCCGCCATCATCATTATCACTCTCAGCCCTCATCGAACCCACACCGCTGGCCACCATAACAGCCACCAAATCCGCAAATAAACCCAATCTGCCAGCACATCCCACTACCATCATCACCACACACCGCTGCACCAACCAACAAAGTTATAAACTTCTATCTCTAATTCAAACCTCCACTGTACCAACTACCAATCCAAAACCAAATAAAAAAAAAGGAGGAAGAAAAAAGATAGAGTGAAGAGAAAGAAAGAAATAAAACAGAGAAAGTAATAAAGAAGGAAAAGAGAGAAGAGGGTTGCGTGTCGCGCCCCACGAAAATCGACAAAGGAGTCGTTTGCGAGTGTGCAACGAAATTTGGGACCTTACAATGCTCAGCGTAAACAGACGCCTCACAACATGCAATGAAGTCGCCACCCTAATTTGGTTGCTAGGTTTAGGGAACCTTAATCGTCATGGCATAGGAAATATAATAAGTAAAAAAAAACTAAAGGCACAAAAAAAGGGTCTGGATCCCAGACAAAAGGTTCGGGGTCGTATTATGGTCTCGGGAAGGTGTTAGGCACCCGAGTCACATCCAAAAATGGTTACCAGTTGATGAGAGAGGTGTTTTTAAAAGGTGTTTGATGAAAATGCGTTTTGTTTTGAAAAGGGGGACCCTCAGAGGAATCGTCACTTTAGTCTTTTTTATGATCGTGACGTTCAGGAATAATTAATCGTTGAACGGGGTTACCATTTGATCGTCTTTCGGACGGGGTTACCGTTTATCAAGATCGATTAATTATTCTTGACCGTAACGTGATGGGGCTGAATTTTCTATAAGACTGAATGGGCGCCCTCTATGTCATCATCGGGCCATGCATGATTAGATTGATTGCTATGTGAACCTATCATGGATTGCTAACAGAGTACAAATTTAAATGATTGATTTTAAAGTGGAAAAACTGATGTGGGATCGAAAGTCCCCATGTACATGCAGTCAATATATATGCGAGAATTAAAATCACATGAACATGGCATTTTAAGTAACTCTTTAAACACGTTGTTCATGTTGGTTGATTTTAGTTCTAGCAGTTCTATATATCATGCGTACGATTGATATTTACGAAAAGCGTTGAATAAATAAAAAGGAATCGAAAGGCGTACTTTCGAGCGAAGCTTGAAATTAAAACCTACAAAATGAGAGTATTAGCGATAGCTTGAGAAATAACTACGCAATTTTATGAGTGCGAAAGTTTAAATGACAGTTAATTGCATACGAGAAATGATGGATTTCACGCATCCGAAAGTGAGATGCTGAGTTTGATAAAATGATGACAGTTGATTGTATGCGAAAAATGATGGATTTTACGCATACGAGATTTAAATGCTGAGTTGATTTGCATGCGAAAAATGATTGATTTTACGCATACGAGAATTTAAATGCTAAGTTGATTGCATGCGAAAAATGATTGATTTTAAGCATGTGAGGATTTAGATGCTACGTGATTGCATGCGAAAAATGATTGATTTTAAGCATGTGAGGATTTAGATGCTACGTGATTGCATGCGAAAAATGATTGATTTTAAGCATGTGAGAATTTAAAAGCTGCGTGATTATATGCGAAAAATGATTGATTTTAAGCATACGAGAATTTTAATGCTATGTGATTGCATGCGAAAAATGATTGATTTTAAGCATACGAGAATTTTAGCTGCTACGTGATTGCATGCGAAAAATGATTGATTTTTCGCATACGAGAATTTAGATGCTACGTGATTGCATGTGAAAAATGATTGATTTTAAGCATACGAGAATTTAAGATGCTACGTGATTGCATGCGAAAAATGATTGATTTTTCGCATACGAGAATTTAGATGCTACGTGATTGCATGCGAAAAATGATTGATTTTAAGCATACGAGAATTTAAGCGGCTACGTGATTGCATGCGAAAAATGATTGATTTTACGCATACGAGAATTTAAAGTGATGATATGATTGCAGAAAAAATTGAATGCAGTTGACGATTCACAGGGGATTTAAAACAGTTGGATAATTTGCAGAAAGTAAACAGTTGATATTCGCAGAAAATAAAACAATTGATATTTTGCGGAAAATAAAGCAATTGATATTTGCAGAAAATAAAACAATTGATATTTTGCGGAAGAATTTCCAGCAGTTTGCGAAAAAGTAAAGCAGTTGATATTGCGGAAAATAAAGCAATTGATATTTGCAGGAAATAAAACAGTTGATATTTTGCGGAAGAATTTCCAGCAGTTTGCGAAAAAGTAAAGCAGTTGATATTGCGGAAAATAAAACAATTGATATTTCCAGAAAATAAAACAGTTGATATTTTGCGGAAGAATTTCCAGCAGTTTGCGAAAAAGTAAAGCAGTTGATATTGCGGAAAATAAAACAATTGATATTTGCAGAAAATAAAACAGTTGATATTGCGGAAGAATTTCCAGCAGTTTGCGAAAATTAAAGCAGTTGATATTTACGAGAATTAAAATGCGGCCGACCATGTAAGCGGTAAAATGAATAACTAAATTTAAATTGCCGAAAGTAAATTGCGGAAATTTAAAGTGCGAATAATTGAAACAGTTGATAAGTGCAGAAATTTAAACAGTTGATAGGTGCAGAAAATTAAACAGTTGATAGTGCGAAAAATAATCATACGAAGCATACGAATTATTTTACGAAAAAATGTGATCCGAAGTTTTCGGAAAGAATTGAAATTGGGCTGGGCCCACTTGAAAAATGACAAAACATTGAAAATGGGCCAGGAATGGTTCCTGGCCCAAAGGAAAAATTTAAACGGTGATGGGCCAAGCCCATCACCCATGCCTTACGTGAACAGTGCCGAAACATGGCACTGTTCATCGTCTTCCTTGGTCGCCGGCGCTACTGCCGGCGGCCAAGGTCCGGCTGCCCTTGCCTGTTTTGCGCGATCTTTGTACCGAAACGCTCGTCTCCTCGACGACGTCTCGACCGTACGAAGCTCGAATTTTAATACAAAACCTACCGAGTTTAATTTCGAAAAAAACGACCGAACCGTTAATTATCGAAAACTATTTAATTCGCACAACCTAGCTAACGATTTTCAAAATTGAAAGCATGTATTTAATCTACACTCCGCATGTGAATTAATGGCATAAAAGAAAGAAATTTACTTGCTTGGAATCAAGCCAAACGAATTTAAAAAGAAAACGTGCATAAAATAACGAAAATGCTAGAGAGAGAAAGCTTACTCTCAAGCCTTTGAACTTTGACGATCGATGCTCTAAATGGGCTATCAATCAAGGAGAGGGAAGAAAGCAAGGAAGCTTGCTGTTTTTGGTGCCCGTTTTACGTTGAAGGGTGGTTGCTATTTATAGGCCGAAGTCGCGTGAGGAGAGGGAGAGAGTGGCTGCGCGTGGTGGCCGTTCCTTGTGCTGGCGTAGCTACGGCCGTGAGGTGGAGGGTCTAGGGCCGTGTGATGATGGTTGAAGCGACGTGAAACGGCCTGGACTGGACGGGAGCAAGCTGCTCGGTGGCCTGCTCCACTGTTTTCGCACGTCCATGGTGTGCATGCACCATGGCTTGAAAAATAGCCAACCGTTGATCTGGTTGACTATTTCTAGTTGACCAGATCAACAGTTGTGATCAACTTGAGCTCTAATTTATTTAAATGGCCTCGAGCCGAGTCTTGCGAGCAATCGTTCAGACTTTTCGAACCGAAGGTACCTGCACGTAGAGAAAAATACGACGAGTCTAATCGTATACAGCGAATAATGAAAATTTCTCGTTTGACGTGTTTATTTTCTCGTTCAAAAGCGCGAAACGCGGGAACGGAAAAATAAAAACGTTACGCCGAAAATTACACGAATCGCTGTAGACCGTTGCGACCAGAAAAAAATCTAGCAACTAGTTGATGGAAAACATTTTTAAGTTGAGCTATTGTCTGAGCAGACTTACTCGGGTCCAATAAAAGCTCGAATAAAAATAATAATAAAATAATAAAAATACTAAAAAATGCGCTAAAACCTCAAAAATCCTAAAATTCATGAGATGATCAGAAATGGAGAAAAAACTAGCAAACAACTGTCGGATAGTTAAAAATATGAGCTTTAAGGCTAAAAATAATATTGACAATAATAATGAAAATATGTGCCGAAAGATTAAAAATGCGATTTCGAAAGCTGACGATGCTAACGATGATGCTAAAATGCAACGAAACACCTAAAAATGCTAGCGACAATAAATTAACTGAAAATGACTGTAAATTAACTAAATAACAGAAATGCTAAAATTGATAAAAAAATGGCGTCAAAATTCGGGTATCAACAGTTGCCCCCTCTTTACTGTCTTATCGAAGGATTTGATAAGCGGTAAAGACAGTTGCCCCTATATATCTGAATTTTGGCGACACAACAGGTCTTACCTCAAGCTTACAGTGATGATGTCGCTTTGGGAGGAGGTAGTTGATTGATGTCGCTCTGGGAGGAGGAGATTGATTGTTGTCACTCTGGGAGGAGAAGATTGATTGTCGTCATCACTGGGGATAAAAGGTGATTTCTTGATGTCGCTCTGGGAGGAGGGGATTGATTGCTGTCACTCTGGGAGGAGGAGATTGATTGTCGTCATCACTGGGGATAAAAGGTGATTGCTTGATGTCGCTCTGGGAGGATGGGATTGATTGCTGTCACTCTGGGAGGAGGAGATTGATTGCTTGATGTCGCTCTGAGAGGAGGAGATTGATTGATGTCGCTCTGGGAGGAGGTGATTGCTGTCGCTCTGGGAGGAGATAGGTTGTTGATCCTGCAAAGATATAAGCTTAGATCTATTCGGGTACCGAGAGAAAAATAAGTTGCAGGAAATGTAAATAACAACTATTCTACCAGAAATCGTAGGTAATTTTACGAACATAAATGACGGCTCCATTAGGGGGGTCTGACATGCAACAGACGTTGCCTAGAGAGGATAACGCGCTATTCGTAGATGTACGAATGATTTGCCCTAATGAAGTCACTCTAGGAGGAGGAAAATAATTATGCAGAAATGTAGAATTATGTGAAGGATGTCACTCTGGGAGGGGAAGAAATACCAAGGCTGAAAAAGGTAAAACTACGCTATGCTATCACTCTGGTAGGAAAAGAAATGCTTGATGCTGAAAACTAAACCTATGATGTCACTCTGGGAGGAGAAGAAATGCTACGCTGGAGACTAAACTATGCTGTCAGTCTGGGAGGAGGAGAACACTAAGGCTGAAGACTAAATAACGTCAATTCCCGTAGGAGAAGACGTGGAATGCGGAAACTAAACTAAGGTCACTCTGGGAGGAGAAGATGCTATGCTGGAAATGAAGCTATGCTGTCACTCTAGGAGGAGGAGAATGCTAAGGCTGAAGACTAAATAACGTCAATTCCCGTAGGAGAAGACGCGGAATGCGGAAACTAAACTAAGGTTACTCTGGGAGGAGAAGATGCTATGCTGGAAACTAAGCTATGCTGTCACTCTGGGAGGAGGAGAATGCTATGCTGAAATCTAAACTATGTTGTCACCCTGGGAGGAGAAGAATGCTAGGCTGAAATCTAAATAACGTCAATTCCCGTAGGAGATGACGCGGAATGCGGAAACTAAACTAAGGTCACTCTGGGAGGAGAAGATGCTTTGCTGGAATCTAAACTATGCTATCACTCTGGGAGGAGAAGAATGCTAATGCTGGAAACTAAACTATGCTGTCACTCTAGGAGGAGAAGATGCTTATGCTAGCGGCCTCGATACGAACCTAGAATGCGTCTGCGTCCTGCTCAGGAGGTAACGACCCCAAGGACAAGACTTTCCCACGATTTGCAGCCGTAAGCAGTCCTCAATTGATATTAGTGTTTGCACTCAACGCTCTGAAACAAGGCTAAGTGTTTTACACTCATGAAGATGCTACTAACATGATACATAATTTACAGTTCGCAATGTCAATCCGAGTGAATAGACTTCGAGTGAAGATGCACATGCATGGGCGTTCTAATAATCGATGGGACTTTTACGGAAAAGAATGAAAGGACATGAAAAGTCCGGAAAGGAGTTTGTTTTGGAAAAGATTGCTTTGCTTGGGAGTTGGAAGGCTTTTGATTAGTGATGCTTTGCTGATTGACCCTGATGCGGGTGAGGGGTGCGAGCTCTCTCGCTTTTTGCTGGGGATGCTTGCTTGATAGAGTGCGTGAGCTCTGGGATCCTTGCTGGGGGTGCTTTTCGTTCGGCCAGGGGCCCTTTTCTTGAGTCTTCATTGGGGAGTGTCGTCGCTGTTCTCTTTGCGACTTGCTACTTGAGCTGGCCTTGGGCCCTCTTCTTCTCGTATCCTTACTAGGGATGCTTGCTTTGAGGTTTCTCGAGTTGGCCTGGGCCTCTTTTGCTTGACTTCACTAGGGAAGGATGCTTTGAGATTTCTCGAGTCGGCCTTGGGCCTCTTTCGCTCGAGTTCACTGAGGAAGGTTGCTTTGGGATTTCTCGAGTTGGCCTTGGGCCTCTTTACTCGAGTTTACTGGGGAAAGTTTTCTTCGAGATTTCTCGAATTGAGTTGTCCCCGGGTTGTGCTTGCTTTGTCCCTTCGATTGTTTGTATTATTCGAAGGTCTCTGAGCATTTTCTTTCTTTTCTTTTCTTTTCCTTTTTCCCTTCTCTCTTTTCTTTTCTTTTTTTTCTTTTTTTCTTTTCTCTCTTTTCTTTTTCTCTCTTCTTTTTTTTTTCTTCTTTGATTTGATTTTGAAATGCAACAGAGTAGAGCAAGCACAACCCTCGTCTTGATCTCTTCCCCTTCTGTCTCGAGGCCACGGCCTTCGTCATGGCTGCTTCTTCGATGATGGTCCTTAGCGATCCCCTGGTGACCTTTTCCGTCTCCTTCATCGTGTTCTTGGACTCGACGTGCTCATACTTCCGGCTGGCAATTTTAGCTAAAATTGCTCTTCGGCTCCCGGGGTATGAGTGATAGTGAAGTTTTGGGGTAGTTATGACATACATGGTGGAAAGAGGGAAGAAATGAAAAAAGTGGAGAGAATCGTAAAAGTCCCATGTCACTTTATAGCTATCCCATGTCTAATTACGCATGTACCCTGGATATTATGCGAACTCAACTAGTATCTAGTCAGTCCCTTACACTCATGAAGGATATGCCGCGATGGCTCAAAAATGCTTACCGGGTTTTGTCTATGACTGCTTACGTCGGAGCAAACCGTGGATATAAGAGCAAACAAGTAATATCATGCATGGCATGTAATTTGGATAGATGCTGGGGTTAACAGAGGGATTGAATATTTCTGACCTATGCGATGCACGAAAATGCTTATGAGAGTAATATGCTTTTGTTTTAGCCGGGCCAAAGAGGGATTTTGATTGATTTTTTTTTTTGATCTTTGATGGATTGATCGCTAGATGGTTCGATTGCTGGGTGGTTTGATTGCTGGATGTTTGCTTGCTAGATGTTTGATTGCTAGATGGTTTGATTGCTAGATGGTTTGATTGCTAGACGGCTTGATTGCTAGACGTTAGATTGCTAGATGGTTTGATTGCTAGATATTTGCTTGTTAGATGTTTGATTGCTAGATGTTTGATTGCTAGAGGTTTGCTTGCTAGATGTTTGATTGCTAGATGTTTGATTGCTAGATGACTTGATTGCTAGACGTGGAGGACGACTTAGTCGAAAAGTTCTACTGAGAACCTAAGGTTGCCCCCAGCGGGCCAGACGACCGTACTCGATTTACAGCTAACAAAGCGAGCAGGAATGAAAACAAATTTAAATAAAAGGGGAGAGAAAGATGGACTCCCCTGAAATGTGCAGCGGGGCTGCAAGGGCGTCTTCCACAAGCTCCACGCGGATGACAGCGAGATGCTTCCAGTCCCTGTGAGGTGCAGAGGGGAGAACAGAAAGGGAAATTAATTTGAAAATGAAAATGAGATAAGTTCAGGGATTCTCCCTTCTTTTAACTCGGCTTTTCGAGGGTGACTATGACGTGGTCCCCGTTCGGGGATGCTTTACTTTGATGTGCTGATTGGTTTCTTTTTCAGCTGCTTTGCGGGAAACGCCGATCCAGGTCGAAGGGAGGATGAGATCCGTATTTGGTCCATTTGCTTACCGATCCTTGCTAGACCTTCGCTGTTTGGCCTTTTGATTACTCGGGGGTAAAGGGGAAATCCTCTGTCCCTGAAATGTGCAGTGGGGATGCAAGGGCATATGCTTACCGTTCTTAAGCAGGCAACAAATGAGGGTGATCCAGTCCCTGAAAAAGATATGGCAAGAACTAATGAGGAGTAAATGCAAGATGATTTTTGGCAAAAGTAATGTGATTGATAAGTTTTTAAGCTCTCCCTTTTAGACGGGCTATCCGCGGGTCACTGAGTGTGACTTGTGTCGAATGTTGGTTGATGATGGCTTTTGCTTTTAGATGCTTTGCCGCAGCTCTTGCCTTGGCGTGGGTGATACTTACAGCCTGGCTGTCCCTCAATTAAAGGATTGATCTCCGCCATGTTGATCATGGTGCGGATGTTGGATCCTTCTTGAACAAGACCGCATTAAGTATGTTGATGGTGGTCCTAGGAGGACAGCTTTTTGTCGTGCTTTTTCCCAGGAGTTGCTGCCTGCAAGGGTGCGCTGGGCGACCATGGCGTTTTGGTGATGAGCTCCTCCGAATAGGTGAACGGAGATGGGAGCCGATGTTGCTAGTGTTTCGACAGCTCGGCCAGCGTAGGATGGGCTTTGTGACTTTGGTCCAGCATTTTAGTCCTTTGAGACTGGTTGTTTGAGATGCCGGTTGTGCTGGTAGCACTGCGAGGAAAAGAAATTTCGCTTTAGATGGTGATAGTTTGTCTTAAAATCTTTCCTGATTCGCTCTTGAAGGTGGCCTGCTGCTGCAATTCAAAAGCTGCTATGAGCGGAAGCTCCGTGGTCTTCTCGTGATGACAAGATGAGACAACACGTCTCTGCAAAACCTAAAATTGATTAGTGGCGTTAGTCTAAGGGACGTGTCTTACGTCCAGAGCTACTCTTGGGGAGCCACCTATGCCATGCCTCATTTTGTCATCTCACAAGTTTAAAGAAAAAGGATAATAAAATTTTAAAAACAATACGCATCTCCTGAAAAACTTGTTTTATTAATTTCAGGACAAACGTTTGTGCTAGATTGTCATGATAAAACCCTATGTCCTTGGTCCGGCCGCGCGCTCAGTTCACGACGCTTCAGGCAAAGTACATCTTGACAGCATCGGCATTTACCGGTCTTGGGAGATCGTCTCCGTCCATGTTGGTTAGCACTAGGGCACCCCCTGAGAATGCACTCTTGACCAAATATGGGCCTTCGTACCTCGGGGCCCACTTTCCTTGACTGGCCTCCTAATGAGGGAGAATTTTCTTCAGCACTAAATCCCCAGCCTCGAACTTGCGAGGTCGCACTTTCTTGTTATAAGCGTTGGCCATTCTTTGCTGATATAATTGTGCATGGAAGATAGCGGCCAAGCGCTTTTCGGGAAGGAGGTTCAGCTGCTCGTACCTCACTCTTGCCCAATCTGATTCTTCTACTTCAGACTCTGCTAGGATTCTGAGAGAAGGGATTTCTACTTCGAGGGGAATTACGGCTTCCATGCCGTAAACTAATGAGTAGGGAGTTGCCCCTGTAGATGTACGGGTTGCTATCCGATAAGCATGCAGTGCGAAGGGAAGCATGTCATGCCAGTCCTTGTGAGTGATTACCATCTTTTGGATGATCCTCTTTAGGTTTTTGTTTGCTGCTTCGACTGCTCCATTCATTTTTGGTCGATATGGAGATGAGTTTCGGTGCTTCACCTTCCATCGTTGGCAAAGACTGTCGATCATTTTTCCATTGAGATTGGAGCCGTTGTCCGTGATGATGGTTTATGGGACTCCGTGACGACAGATGATGTTCCTCTCAATGAAACGCATGGTCGTTTTCTGAGTGATGTTGGAGTAAGAGGCGGCCTCTACCCGCTTGGTGAAGTAGTCGATTGCTACGAGGATGAAACGATGCCCATTAGAGGCTGTTGGATGAATTTGACCCATGATGTCGATTCCCCACATCGCGAAAGGCCAAGGCGATGTCATGTTGAAGAGAGGGGCTGGAGGGACATGGATATGGTCCGCGTAAACTTGACACTTGTGGCATTTCCGGAAATAGTCGATGCAATCCCGTTCGATGGTGAGCCAAAAGTACCCTTGCCTCATTATCTGCCTGGCCATCATGTGCCCACTTGCGTGTGTGGAACAAACCCCTTCGTGGATTTCCGTTATGATTCTTTTTGCCTCTGTCATGGTGACGCAGCGAAGCAAAGCTCCATCAGCTCTCTTTTTGTACAGAACTTCACCGTCGAGGTAGAAGTCTAGTGCTAAACGCTGGAGGGTCCTTTTGCTAACCTGGCTTGCCCCCGGTGGATACTCCCGGTTTCTGATGAATTGTACCAAGTCGTGGAACCAAGGCTTCCCATCGGGCTCCTCTTTTAAGGCTACGCAGCATGCCGGAGTTTCCTTCACTTCTACCCTCAGAGGCTGAAGCATTACTCCGCACTCTAACTTGAACATCGATGCCAGCGTGGCTAATGTGTCGGCGAAGCGGTTCTTTTCTCTGTCGACTCGGTCGAACTTGGTTTCCTCGAATTCCCGTATGAGTCGGGTGAGTAACCTTTGATAAGGGATGAGCTTGGAATCCCGTGTCTGCCAGAGATCCTGGGCTTGGTAGATGACGAGTGCTGAATCGCTGAAGATTCGGAGCTTCTTTACTTTTAGGTTGATGGCTGCCGCGAGACCGCTGATACATACCTCGTACTCGGCGATGTTATTGGTGCATGGGAAGTTTAGTTTGCATGCTATGGGGAATTGATGACCATCTGGGGCTATGACTACAGCTCCCACTCCCTTGCCCGAGAGGTTCACCGCGTCGTCGAAGAACATGGTCCACCAATCGTCTTCTTGGAGATCTCCTGCGATTTCATCTTCAACCACTATGATGTCCTCATCAGGGAAGTCAAAGCTCAATGACTCATACTCGTCCGAGGCATGATCAGCCAAGTGATCGGCGAGGGCGCTTGCCTTAACCGCTTTCCGGGTTACATAGATGATCTCGTGCTCAGCTAATAAGACTTGTCATCTGCAAATGCGACTTGATAGGTACGGCTTTTCGAAAATGTACTTCAGTGGATCCATGCGAGAGATTAGCCATGTCGTGTAATACAGCATGTACTGTCGGAGCCTTCGGGCGCACCATGCTAGGGCGCAACAAGTTCGTTCTAACATGGAGTAGCGCATCTCGCACTCGTTGAATTTCTTGTTGAGGTAGTAGATGGCTTGCTCACGTCTTCCTGACTCATCGTGCTGTCCCAAAACGCAGCCCATGGCGTTAGCCATGACTGTTAGGTACATGAGCAAGGGTCGTCCTGGCGTCGGGGGAACCAGTACCGGTGGGTTTTGTAGGTATGTCTTGATTTTCTCAAAGGCTTTCTGATAGTCTTCGTCCCATTCTGCCTCTCCGTGTTTCCTTAGCATTTTGAACATCGGCTCGCAAGTAAGCGTTAACTGGCTAATAAAGCGAGCGATGTAGTTGATGCGTCCTAAAAAGCTTCGTACTTCCGTTTTAGTGCTGGGAGCGGGTAGCTCTCGAATTGCTTTTATCTTATCAGGATCCACTTCTATGCCTTTGTTGCTGACGATGAATCCTAACAACTTTCCGGCGGTTACTCCAAAGGTGCACTTAGCTGGGTTTAAACGTAGCTGAAATTGCCTCAACCTTTCGAATACCTTCTTTAGGATGTCTACATGATCTTGCGTGCCACGAGATTTGGCTATCATGTCGTCGACATATATTTCCAACTCTTTATGCATCATGTCATGGAAAAGGGTGACAGCAGCACGTTGGTATGTAGCTCCTGCGTTCTTCAATCCGAAGGGCATCACTTTGTAGCAGAAGGTTCCCCAAGGTGTGATAAAGGTCGTCTTTTCACTGTCCTCGGGTGCCATCTTGATCTGATTGTACCCGGAAAATCCGTCCATGAAGGAGAACATGTCATTTCCGACGGCACTATCCACCAAGATGTCGATATGGGGAAGTGGGAAGTCATCCTTAGGGTTGGCTCGATTGAGATCCCGAAAGTCCACGCACATGCGAACCTTCCCATCTTTCTTAGGCACTGGCACTATGTTGGCGATCCATTCTGGGTACTCGGCAACTCTCAGAAAACCCGCGTCCAGTTGCTTGGTAACTTCTTCTTTGATTCTCAGAAGGATGTCTAGATGCATTCTCCGAAGTTTTTGCTTGACAGGTCTAAACTCGGGCTTTAATGGGATACGATGCTCAACTATCCCGGGATCAAGACCTGGCATGTCGGCGTATGACCATGCAAATACGTCGGAGTAGTCTTTGAGAAGAGAAATCAACCTTTCTCTCTGAGTCGTATCCAAGGTAGTCCCGATCTTGACCAACTTCTGATTCTCATTGCTTGCCCCCAAGATTACTTCGTCCAATTCCTCCTGATGAGGGGTTATTTCCTTTTCTGAACTTTCCAGTAAACGGGCCAGTTCGTCGGAGATTTCTGCTTTGTCTTCGGTCGTAGCGATGATTTCTTCGCCAGTAAAGACATAAGTTTTATCATGACAATCTGAACTAACATTCATCCTGAAATAAAAAAATGCGAAAAAAGAGATGCGTAAAATGAAAATTGCATATATATTTGATTTTTAACAGAAGGGGAACGTGAGTTCCTACAAAAGGGTTTTTGTAAGAAAACGTGCAAACATGTGTTTTTCTAAAAGAAGTAATTACGGAGAGACATCCGGAAGCATGGTGATGGTCCAGTTGCACACAGACTCCCCTGAATTCTTAACGAAAATGACTGAACCAGACGACGATCCCTCTTCTCCCAGAGCGCAGATACGGAGGTCCGATACCTTGACAGGATTTCCATTGATGGTTTCGGCGGTGAAGGGGAACGTAGTTCTGATATGGGGGATTGACATCTTGCCCCTTGGCGCAGAACGTCCGAATAGCTTAGCCAGCTACTTTTCTTTCTTTTCTTGGGCGATTCTGGCGAAATCGGCCTTGCTGGGTTGGTACCCTAACCCAAAATGGTCTCCGAAGCTCTTCGGAGGTGCCCAGCCTTTGGACTCTTGTAGCTTGGCGCCGAGCTATTTTCCCAGTTGGAAACTTCCCTCTAGCATTGGTTTAGTGGTGGTTTCGGCTATCTCAGATTTTGAGGCTTCGCCAACGAGGGATCCTTCCTTGATCCAGTCCGCGTTGACGATTTCGAAGGCTTGGAACGAACTTTCCAAGGTTTCGGCAGTTTTGATGTAAGGCACGGATGCGTGCTTAGCCAAGATCAAGGCTTCTTCTGCCTTTATCGTGACTAAGGCATTATCCTTGACGTACTTGAGGCACTGATGCAGGGAAGAGGGGACGGCCCCTGCTAAATGGATCCAGGGTCGTCCCAGCAGCATGCTGTAAGCAGGTTGGATTTCCATGATCTGGAATGTCAGGGCGAAAGTGTGGGGCCCGATGACCATGTCTAATTCAAAGTTTCCGATGATCTTTCGAGTGGTGCCGTCGAAAGCCCTAGCCATCATTCCGCTAGGTTTCATGTGAGAGAAATCGACCGGTAGTTGTTCGAGGACATGCCTGGGCATGACATTCAGCGCGGACCCATTGTCGATTAGGGCCTTCGCTATGACGTGTCCCTTACATTCTACTGTGATGTATAGGGCCTTGTTGTGATCTTTTCCCAAGGGGTCGATCTCTCCTTCAGAGAAGGAAATGCTGCTTAGGGCTTGAATCCTTCCGACAAGGTTTTCCACCCCTTCTGTAGTGATATCCTTAGTTACGAAGGCTTGCTTCAAGACTTTTAGGAAAGCTTGGCGATGAGGCTCTGAAGTAAGGATCAGCTCCATGATGGAAATGCGAGCTGGGGTTTTCTTCAGCTGTTCGATGATGCTGAACTCGCTCTGTTTCATGATTTTGAGGAACTCGGTCGTCTCGTCTTCGGTTACAGGTTTGCTCAAACCTTGTGTTTCCTCTATCGTTTCCTCGCGGATCACAGGGTTTTTTCCTCTGGCTTGTCGTTGCTTCTCTACTTCCTTCGAGATGTAGGATCTTCCGGTGCAGGTCATGCCCCCGATATGAGAGGCTTCGCCGGTAGTGAGTGCTGCTGGTGTGACTGCAGGAGGGGTGGTGACTACCGTGTACCCGTAGTTGAATGGGACCGCATGCAGGTCTCGGCTAGGCGTATTCACAGCTAATGTGAACACTACTTTGCGTGGGGTCGTGGCTGCATCCCCTGTCTGGGCCACATATTCGAAGGAATATGGTGCTAGAGAGTGGTCCTCGATGGCGTTGATTGCTCCTCGGGTTTCCCCTTCGGTTTGGATGATCCCGAATGTGGTGAGTTGCTTGACTTTCTGCCGAAAAAGTCCACAATCCTGGATGTCGTGCTTGCTTTCCCCTTGGCAGAATAGGCATTGGGCCTGATTATTCCCCGGGAAAGGTAGATAAGCGTTATTGGCTAGAGCGAAGAACAACTCTTCGTTAGGTGTTTCCTTCATCGAAGGGTGAGGAACGTTGATTCCAACGGAAGCGATGTCGCCCATCCCAGAATTATGGTGTGGTAGATGACTGGTTGTCACAGTAGGACCTTTTGCTAATCCTTTGGACGAGATTCGTCCTTGTTTGGTTAGGTGCTCGACCTTCTCTCTAAAGGCACAACAGTCTTCCAAGGAGTGTCCTCGGGTTCCGGCGTGATATTCGCAGCTAACCCTTGGATCATACCAGCTAGGGTATGGAGCGGATTGAGACGAGAGTGGGGATGGTGTAATCTGCCCATCTGCCAGGAGACTTGCGTAGATTTCCTTCAAAGGAAACAGAGGGAGCGACCATATCGGTAAAGGGTATGACTCGGAGTCCGAGGGTTCCCAGGAAGGTAGTGATGGTGCTGTGCTAGCATGGGAGGGTGGTGCTGAATACCTGACGAGGTAATCAAATTTCCCGGAAGGTTGGCCCAAAGTATCAATCTCGCGATCGCCCTTGTCGCGGCGTTTGGAGAATCGTTTGCCTGATGAGGCCGATCCCTTCTTTCGGAGTAGAGTTCTCTTGATGTTATGCGGGATAGGAAATCCGTCTCCGACGGCGTTAATGGTTCTTTCCTCGTGGGTCGCTTTCTGGGTTTGGATTATCCCGAGACTAGAGAGTTGTATCACCCTTTTTGCGAACAACTTGCAGCTTTGGATTTGGTGACCGTCGCTTCCCTTGCAATACATGCAGCGACTTGGATCGCTCTCCGAGTATGGCGAATGTCCTCCTTGAGCTAGGGCCAAGAAAAGTTGTTCCTGTGGCCAGCTTAATGCGGAAGAGAGAAGGTCATTTCTTTCTCCTGTCGAGATGGCGTTCACCCCTCCCTTTCCTTGGGAATGATTGGGAAGAGGGTTGGTGGATGTGTTGGGTCCTTTCGCTAACCCTTCGAAGCATACCCATCCACTTTTGATCAAGTGCTGGACTTTTGCTTTGAATGCAAAGCAGTTTTCCAGAGTGTGACCTGGGGCTCTAGCGTGGTATTCACACCTTGCATTGAGATCATACCACTTCGGGTAAGGAGGCAATTAAGGCTGAGCTGGCACTGGTACGATCTGTCCGGCTGCCAAGAGATGTTTGTAGATTTCTCCTGCAGGAAGGCAGAGAGGAGGTGGAGGCTCTCGGTTCCACCGATTGTTTGTCGTGTTTTGGTTATTTGGGTCTTTTGGTGGGTTATATGGCTTGGGTTGCATGGGTTGTGATGTTTGTACTGGAGGTGATGGGAAATGCGTAGGATTTTGAGGCGCGATATTGGCAGCAGGCGGCGAGGTGAAAGGAAAGTAGGTAGGTTGATATAGTGATGGCAAAGGGTAGAGTGATGGCGATAAATAAGGTGGAGGTGGTGGAAATGGCTGCCCCTGATGGGCTTGGGGAGCCACGAATACAATGTCTCTCTTTACGATGGATGCTTTTCTTGGCGCAGATTCGGATGCCGAAGGCATGATTCGTCCTGACTTAATCCCTTGCTTGACTCTTTCGGCAATTAGGACCTTGTCGGAGAAGCTGTTTGAGGGGTTTGAGATCAGGTAGGTGTAGTAGGGTGCTTTGAAGGTGTGCAAGAAGATCGACAAGAGTTCCTTGTCACTTAAGGGTGGAGAGATTCTTAAAGCCAACTCCCTCCATCTCTGAGCATAGGTCTTCACGGACTCACCGACTTTCTTTTCCATGTTTTGCATATCAGCGCAGTCAGGTGCTACCTCCATGTTGAACTTATATTGCCGGTAGAAGGCATCGGATAAGTCTCTCCATGTCTTGATCCTGTCTCGGTCTAGCCCCATATACCATGTTAGGGCGTGCTTGGTCAAGCTTTCTCGGAAGAGATGAATCAACAACGGCTTGTTGTGGACCACTTCTGCCATCTTGTTGCAGTATGCTCTGAGATGGGTCTTTGGGCACTCTATCCCAGTATATTTTTCGAAGTCAGGGATTTTGTACTTCGGCGGTACGAAGATCCCGGGGACCATACACATATCGGCAGGGCCGGTAGGGTCAAATGGATCAGCTCCTTCAATTGCTCGGAGCCTCTCCTTGACTAGATTCAGCCGGTCACTTTTCGGTTGCTCGGCCCCGATGGTGTTAGAATCGAAGGGTAGCATCAGTCCTGATGAGAACTGCGGTGGTGCTGGGTTGAAAGTGAGGAGCTGAGTTCCCACGGATCCGGGAACCGTGCTCGGAGGAATAGGAGGGAGATACAGGTTCTCTGGGTGGGCCTGGATCTTGCTGGGGTCCACAGCAGGGTTGATTGAAAGGTGCTGAAGTGACGGGGAGATCTCTTCACCCGTCTTAACTGGAGGACTTGCAGCGTTGGGTACAGTGAAGGGACTAACCCATCTCCAATGCCCCGGGGGGCCGGAAAGTGGCGGGAGTACCGAAGGTCCTGCGACGGTGAGTGAAGAGGAAGGTCTGTTTGTTTGAGGGGGATCAAAACCCGGTGGCAATTCGATGACAGTTTCATCCCTTTCCTTTTCGGCCCTGGCGGCCCTTTCCGTAGTGATCCTAACTTGCTCCTCTAACTCAGCGATTCTAGCTGTCAGTGCTTCATCGGTCTTGGCCGGTTCAGTCATTTTTCGCTTTTGAAGTCTAGTTAAAGGGAGCCTGTGCGGAGTAGCTTGCTTCCGAGGAGCTATCGTGAACCTGAAAAAAGGGGAAAAAACACAAAAAGAGTGAGTACAAACGAGGATACGCAGGTGACGTGCAATCCCGAGGTCTCCACATTTGCTCATTCACTTTCTGGCTGCACTTTCATTTGATATTTTTAGGGCGGTCGCGGAGGCGAGATATCCTGGTTGTTGATGAGATATGAAGGAAGCCTCTATACATTCCGAATATATGACACAAATCTGAGATGCTAACAGCGAAACCCAAATCAGTAGGGGCAACCAATGCCGCCATGCTAGGGGGGTCTCTTTCATACTGTGTTTGCAAATGACGCAGGGCCTGATGCCTGGCGAACCCAACTGAGGGGAGGGATGACAATTTATGCTAAAGATTTTTTTTTTTTTTTTTTGCGATAAGCTAAGAGGATAGGGCCATGAGCGAGCGCTACTTGGCTATTTTTTTCGAATGTTTGGTCTGATTTTTTTCAGTTTTTTAGTGAAATGGTCGTGTTTATCTCGGAGGGATTTTCTCTTTCTTTTTTGCGATGGTCTTTTGAGTTGTATTTGGATGGATAATTGATATGGAAAAGATGAGGCGATTTTAATAAATATCCGAAAGAGTATGACTTTATTAAAAGCGTTTACAAAAGTATGGTAAACTTGCCAACTACCTAAGTTCATCAAAAATGGCTAAGATAGATGAAATTGGGGGTCCTAGCTAAAAGAAAAGGTTTGCCGATATCCGAGCCTTTCCCTAAAGGTGTCAATCCTGGGCGTCCGAGTTCTCTTGCCAAAGGTACTCCATCGAAGCCAACTCCCCTTTCTGCATTTCTATCTCAGCTTCTAACGCGGTAATTCGGCTTTGCAGTGTTTGGCTTTTCCTATCTCCCAGATCTGCTCGAGTAGTCAAGACCCTTATCGTCGAATCCCTGTCTTGGATTATGGCACTCGACGCTTCTTTCTTGCGGGTTTCACTACTCAAGCGTTCGTTGAAGTCCCTGAGGGCCACCTTCTGTTTTACTACTTGTACCCGGACAAAATCCCTATGACGCCGGTGTACCTCATTCTTCTGGACTTCTGCGTAGCATTGACGTGCTTCGGCAGTATCTCTTTCCTCTGTCATCAGATCTCGCTCTTCCTGCGCTGCTCGCACTTGCTCTACCACTTGTGCGTAAGCCATAGCATCCATTCCTCCACTTACTTGCGATTCTCCTTCCTCTTCTATCAGTTTCTGATTTTCTGAGCGAGGCAAGACATTGCCGTTGACTCGCTGCAATCTCCACTGTGGATATTGCGGTATCGTTGCTGCAGGGGCGACGCGTCCTTTGAGACAAAAGGGGTAGGCCCAATCTTGGGCATACACCTGGATGTTCCGATTCTCCCCTGTGTGTGGCAGATCCGATTTCGTCATGCCGAATGTTACTGGAATGATTTGGGTGATGTAAAACTGCCTGAGTACGAGGGCAGGGCAGTAGTGAGCACATCCCCATGCTCCGATTAGAGGAACCCAAGGTAGGGGCCCGCAGCAGACGATAGGATCGGAGGTTCGCAGCCACTTGGCATGCCAACTGAAGTCCTCTTCTGAGAGGTTGATGAATCGGTCAATCCAGACGTCCTTGTTTTCCATCTCCCATTTATCCGCGGTCATTGCATTGATAACTTTGAGCAGAGGACATGACCTGATGTAGCTTTCGAAGAAGATGGACTGATCAGGAACTTGCTTGAAGTGGCTGATCAACCATACTGTCAGTAACTGGGTGCAGCAGGTGAGCTTCCCTTTCCCTTTCCTTCGGCAGGAGTCTAAGGAACGAAAGGTCTCGGCCAAGATGGTTGTTGTAGGATTGATGGCATTTACCTCCATCTCGTAAAAGATGTTGGCTGCTGAAAAGTCGATGGCGTTTCTCATCCTCGGAAAAAGGACGAATCCTACAATGGCGAAGGCCAGAATCCTTAAGCGCCTGGCTCCATTGGGTAGCTGAAATCGTGCCTCGATATCCGACCAACACCAAACGTAGTCACCCTCCTTGACACGAGTAGTGATTCCTAATAGCTTGTCGAGTCTTATTTTTACACTCGCAGAGTCAAGTCGGACATTCTGGTAGATCATTGATATGGGAGATGTGAAGCACATCAAAGCTGAGTACTCCTCGAGGGTGGGAGTCAAGTCTACTCCTCTGTCGAAAGAGAAACAATGATCATAGGAATCCCAGAACTTCAGGGCCACTCGGATGCAACCCCAATCGGTCTTGACGTCAACTAGGGTCAGTAGCTTTCCATAACTACCCTCAAACTGAGTCTCCTCGTCTTCAGTCAGCTCATTTCTTAACATCCGAATCCTAGTTAAATCAAAGTCTACAACCTCTACTTTGATTTTAGTGGTGATGTCAGGGGCGAATCCCCGTTCCAACAGATCTCCTCGGGCAGCTTGATCGTCGAAGCTTCGTCCCCCGAAAATATCAAATGAAAGTAACGTAGGTGCTGTCATCGCGAATGAGCAAGATGGGCCCTGTGGGACAAACATCGGAATTTTAAGTGCTAAGTAAACTGTGCGTGTGAGAAATCCGCAGTTCGTATAACAGACAAAATCACGTCAGTATGCTAACAAGACAAATAGAGCCACGACAAACAGTTATAATCATGATGCACGTGCTGGGGTTCTAATTCCGACACCTCTAACTGGCTTGAATGGTTCCCGGATGATACCATGAAAAGGTCCCTAAAGTGTCGTCCAGTGTCCCGATTCCTTGCGAAATCGAGTAACCTTTCGACTGGCTTTAAGGGTTCATCCGAGTTGGGGTTGGTGAACACTACGTAGGACACGTGTCCTAGGGCGTCACTACTACCCTCCTATTTTGGTAATTGTCCCCTGGGTGTAGGGCGCTATGAAATGCATATGACAATTGATAAAGCAAATAAATGAACAGACCAGCAATTGATCAAAGCAAATAAATAAACACATAAACACCTCTCTAAAAAGATAAAACCGGCTCCGACCCTAAGAAATGTTCCCCAGTGGAGTCGCCAAACTGTCGCGCCCCACGAAAATCGACAAAGGAGTCGTTTGCGAGTGTGCAACGAAATTTGGGACCTTACAATGCTCAGCGTAAACAGACGCCTCGCAACATGCAATGAAGTAGCCACCCTAATTTGGTTGCTAGGTTTAGGGAGCCTTAATCGTCATAGCATAGGAAATATAATAAGTAAAAAAAAACTAAAGGCACAAAAAAGGGGTCTGGACCCCAGACAAAAGGTTCGGGGTCGTATTATGGTCTCGGGAAGGTGTTAGGCACCCGAGTCACATCCGAAAACGGTTACCGGTTGATGAGAGAGGTGTTTTTAAAAGGTGTTTGATGAAAATGCGTTTTGTTTTGAAAAGGGGTAGTTGGGCCTTTTTGGCAGAGATTTCAAGGATTTGAGGAGAGCGTCGAAGAGTGGAAGAGTGGTTTCTTCGTTGTCGAATTACCCTCTCGTCTGTGGCACTCTGGTTTCAACCTGGATGTTGTTGATTGGGTGAAGCCAGTAGTTCTGCCTAGGGAAGAATTAGGCCAGGTCAACGCCTTGTTGGAGATGGAGTCGTCCTTCCAGATTTGAAACTTTGCCTTGTACAGGCCTTTATCTGAGTGCACCATAGGTGAGTTTTTGGGCTTTGTCGTTATCTTATTTATCCCTTGCTTACTAACGTAACTCCTCGTAGGGGACACCGTCGCTCGTCCACTTCCAAAGGGTGACGCTCCTCCTAAGATTATTCCACCTCCGGCGATGACTCCTTCTGCTTCTGCTGGGGCCCAGGCTGACCATTGCATGCCTATAAAGAAAAGGGCTTCAAACGCGGCTCTTTCGAAGGAGAGTGGTACTTCTACCCGCGCCTCTCGCTTCGTGGAGAATTGGTTGCCAACTCGGAAGAGGGGGTCCGACTTTGGTTCGCCAATATTTTCTTACGGGGCCGAGGATATGGAGGACATGGATACAGAGCTGAGCCTTCGCCCAGCCTCTGCTGCTCAGCAAAAGAGGCCGAGGGAGGAGAGCGAGACTCGGGTGGCGAAGATGGCTGCTCGGCTTGCTCCTACCCCAGCGACAATCCCTGTCGCTTCTAGCGCTGCCGCTTCACCTGGTGCCGCTGGAAAGGTTGCCGCGCCGCTAGGCGATACTTCCTCAGCTCCAAGGTTGTCTCCTCCCAACGGGGTTCCTACTATTACGATGGTATCACTGTCGGTGTCGGACTCTACTCCAGTCATGGAGCCTCCTCATTCGCCCATTGGTTCCTGCATCCTTGACGTGGTGGCACCAGTTCAGGGTACTACTGGTCCTTCTTGCTTTCCGCCAAAGTCTCCTTGTCCGTTGTTCCTTACTTCCATTCGAGATACCGGTGGTTCAGTCAATAGTTATTTCCCTTCCTTTGTTGCTGATCTTTCCATTGACGGGTCCCGAGGAGCCCCTTCCCATCGACTAGATTTGTCAAAGTTCGGGACTGACGGATTCCGTGCCTTGGGCGTATCAGACCCCTTGTCGCGAGACCAGCCCACAGCTATCTTGGCCTGCGAGATGTTCCGCGTCCCTGAGGATGAGAATAGGTTATTGCAGCTTCCTTCTGATGTTCAGCGTGCACGCGTTATGAATAACTGCCTTGCCGCCTTCCGGGAACTTCACTGCTTCATCAAGGCCCACGGGGAGCAGCTTCAAGGTCTGAGTGCCTTGGCAAAAGTGGAAGAGTTGACGCGGCTCCAGAAGCGTACCCAAGCCGAACTGCGCGAGTGCCGTGCTGACCTTGCTCGGGAGAGGTCTAGAGGAAAAGCCAAGGTTGAAGCTTTGGAGGCTGAGTTGGTGGCTGAAAGGAAGAAGAATTCTTTTCTTCACGAAGAGATATCGTCTCGTGACGCTGATTTGGCGAAGGCTTCGTCAAAGGTGACATGGTGGAAACAGAAGGCCATACGAGCCTTTACTACTGGGTTCGCAGATCAGTGCCGCGGTAGGGCTGTTGATCCTGGTGAGGTTGCCGAGTATGCCTCCGCAAAAATGAAAGAGATCGATGAGAGCCAAGAAGGCTTCTTTTCCTCCGAAGAGGAGTGTTGAGACGACACCCATGCGAGGCTCATTCGATGCCGTTGATTGAGGCGTCGCTTCACTGTCTGTTCCGCTGTTGTACTATTTTTTCTATTTGAACTTTGATATCACCTCCTGGTCTTGTAATAACTAATAAATCTTGTATACTTGACCAAATAACACATGCACCTTGGCGGTGTCGCCTTCTTGTTGAGTTTACTTGTCGCTTGTCCACTTTTTACATGTCGTGGCATTGCAACTTGCCTTCTCTTTCGTTGGTCCTGACTCCACTTTTCAGAGCATTTAATGCTCTGACTCCTTTTGTTTGATACAAAAGAGACAGTCATGATGTTCTAAGCCCACGTGTCCGCAGAGGGGAGCACTAGGGGAATGGTGAGACTGAAAGCGTCCTTTCACTCGCCTGGGACTGTACCCATTTCCCGCGTTCCTTATTTTTGACACGTCACACACAACGATCGCTCGATCTGTCGTTTCACTTGAGCTTTAGGGTTATAAAACCCTTCTCATACTCTTTTCTCATCTTTTGCTGCTTCTTTCCCTAAGAAAAGAACACATCTTTCCTTCTTCTCCTTGTGATCCGCCGCCACCTGGGTGCCCCAACCTTCTTTCCCAAAAAGGTACCTCCTACTTTACCCTTAGTTTAACTTTATTCATGGCTCGTAATCGCCATTATTCCCAACCCTAATCTGCTGCGGAATGAGATATTGAGAATACCGTCTCCACCATTGCTTCCACTGCCATTCTTCGGCAGCGGTTGTGAAATTATAATGCCAATCTTGATCATTTGGATGGGTATTCCACTAAATTTGCCCCTAGGTCGCTTCGTCTTAACAGCGAACTATCTGGCAACCGTAGGATTCTTTATGGAAAAATGTTTAACTATGGTTTTAGACTCCCTCTGGATCCTCTGGTTGCATAATTGTTTTCTGAATTTGATCTGAACGCTGCCCAGTTAAGCCTGAATGCTTATTGTGGCATTTACGCCTTTATAACTCTGTGTAGACATGTAGGAATTGGATCCCCTTCTCTGTTACTGCTTCGATCCCTATTTCAACTGTATAACCATAGTAATGGTGTCATAGCGATATCGCCTCGCTATGACGATGACTCATTAAAACCCTTCACCTGGAAATTATTACATCTTGAGTCCTCCGTTGACGCCTGGAAGAAGGGGTTCTTTATCGTCACTTTGCCTGAGCCCTTGTGGCAAAGTGGGTTTAATTTGAGCATTAGGGACGGCGCCTGGGGTGGGAGGCCGCAACTAGGACCAGTTGAGCAAGGTTGGTTGGGTAAATTGCTCAACCTGACAGGGATCCCTGGTGTTCATACTCGCGAGCTGGCGTGCCGGGGCGACATTCGAGGCTGTATCCAAAGTGAGCACCCTCTGTTTCATTCATTATTTCCTGTCGGTACTAACTCTGACATTTTTCTCTTATTCCTGCAGATCCTCCAGCTGGGTGGAAGCCTGAGTGCATCAAGAAACGAGAAAAAAGATCTCAGCGGAGAAGGGAGAAAGAGGCACTTGTCTCTGCTGCTGCTGGTGTCGCTGCTAACGTTGCGCACCCGTCCACTTCTGTAGCTGAGTCTTCTTCTTGTCCTCACGCGGAGGTGACTGCCGCTTCGGCCACTGAGCCAATTTCTTCCACCAACGCGGACCCTACTCAAGCATCATCTTCTCGTCCTCCAATTGCCAAGAGGAGGAGAAGGACTATCCGTATCCACATCATAGCTCCTACTCGCCCTTCTATTCTGGTTTCTGAGGTTGTAAATTTATTATTCCATTTACCTGTCTCTTTATTTTTCCTCCATAGGATAGCGTTGTTGTTTCTTCTACTGCCCCTTCCTCCGACGGCATGGACCTGACGCATATTCTTGGCCCTAAGAGGCCGCGCCTCGAGGGGAATGCCCCTTCATCGGATGGTCTTGCCGCCGATCAAGAGATGCAGGAGAATGTCACAGGTACTGGTCCCTTACTAGGCGATCAAGCCTTTGAGCAGCCAGGGAATAGGGCTGCTTCCGCACCCTTTCCTTCTTCTTTTACTGTGTCATCCCCTCCTCCTAACCATCCGCTGGGCTTCATAGGGGACCTATCAGAGAGCGATTTTCCTCCCTTCCAGGGCGGCGGTTTTGTTCTTGACGCAGGAACATCCTCTCGCTCCCCTCCGTCTCCTCCTGGCGTCTTTTTTGTCTCTGCAGCCGTTCAAACAATCTCTCCTTCCCTTGCGCCTGCCGAGCCTCCCTGTTTGGTGGCTGACCTGAGTACCATAATTTCTAGCGGGACTGCCACCCATCAAGTCGACTTAAGTAATATTCGTCAACGTGGGTTCCTAGCGTTAGGGGGTGACAGCTCTTTGGCCTGTGATGTCGCACGCACATTTGAGTCTTCTTCGTAGGGCCATAACATGTAGCGTTCAAAGCGGTATCGCGCTTTTCTCCTCTTTGTGAGGGCCTATACAGTCAAACAGAGCTGACATTCTTAATCATCTCGAACTGTGTTTAGAATAGCAACATGACCGTCATTCAGTCGGGATACTCTTCCATTCCATGGCAACATTACTTTCTCGAGTGCTTTGCCACCTCGACGCTTTGCCACCTTTCCTGCACATTTTCACTTATTGTTTATGTTAGTAGCGACATATGACAAAGGGTCTTAATTACCTTGGGGTATTGCCGTGTATCCTCCAAGCTCACTTGGAGCGATCCCCCCGAGATGTCGCTCGTGTCACATACTCATCCAGCTAACTTCACCGGGTTTGTTCCTTTCGGTTACTCGCTGGGGTATCGTGACTCCTCATATTTCCTCAATTGGCCAAGAAGTGCCTCATCTTAGTGAGCCGCCTGATCAAGGCCGACCATCACGAGGATAGGACTTTTCACTTCTCAGCGTTGTCACCTCGCACCTCGAAACGTGCCTCATCTTAACGATGTGCCTGTGTTAGCGCCACCATCGCAAGGGTAGGATTTTTACTTTCGAGGTGGAGTTTTTATCTTCCCTGGGGTCGTGCCTCATCTTAGTGATCAACCGCCCATGTGAGCACGGGTTGTCTCAAGGGTAGGATTTGCACTCCCAGGGGAGTCGGGGCGTGCCTCGTCTCGGTATACCTGCCTATGGGAGCGCGGGTATCCTAGGATAGGACTTTTCACTCCCGACAGTGCTGGAGCGTGTCTCATCTTAGTGAGCCGCCTGATCAAGGCCGGCCTCACAAGGATAGAACTTTTCAGTTCCAGCACCATATATTTCCAGGGTTGCCGGGGCGAGCCTCGTCTTGGTGGCCCGTGTGTGTTAGCCCGGTCTGCCACAAGGTTATGACTTTTCACTCCCGACACCCTTTCCTCTGTTATCTGCACACCACAGACAACCAACAAAGAACAGGAGATATCTCCAAAATAATTGTTAGAGCATGCGCCACGGCATGTCAAATTCTAGAATGATATAATTTTAAGTTAGTGACACGATATGGGGGTACCGTCAAGTGTTTCCAGGTGATATGCCCCCTTCCCGATAATGCGGGTGACACGATATGGGCCTTCCCAATTCGAGCTAAGTTTCCACATCCGTTGTCCCGCCGCTCGCTTGTCCCAGAGCACCAAATCTCCCGCCTTGAGCAGCCGTTCCTTAACATGTCTATTGTGATACCGCGCCATTTTTCTTTTATAATGCATTGTTTTCAGGAGGGCTTCCTCATGCAGCTCAAGTAATGCATCAAGGTTGGCTCGTAACCTTTCTTCGTTTAGTTCTTCTTTGAAGTACTCGACCCTTAGGCTTAGGGTGCTGATTTCTACAGGCGTGACAGCTTCAGTGCCAAAGGCCATCGCAAAGGGCGTTTCCCCTGTGCTAGTTTTAACAATCATGCGATATGCCCACATTACATAAGGTAATTCATCTGGCCATTTCTTTTTCGAGCCCTCCAGATTTTTCTTAATACCACTCAGGATGCTTCGGTTGGTCACCTCTGCCTGGCCGTTAGTCTGGGATGCGCCATTGAGGAAAACCTTTGTTCGATCTGGAATTCCTCACACTGTTCCTTGAAGAAGTGGCTGGTAAATTGCGTCTCGTTGTCATTGACCAGCACACGAGGTACCCCGAAGCACATGATAACTTCGTGCTTGAAAAAGTGCCATACTTTCTCGGTTGTAATGTTGGCTACCGCCTCCGCTTCTGCCCATTTTGTGAAGTAGTCCACAGCCATGATTACGAATTTCAGTTGGGATTTCGCCTTAGGAAAATGGCCTAGAATGTCAATTCCCCACTTAGCAAAAGGGCAAGGGGCCACAATTTGAGAGATTTCTGTGGCAGGTTGTCGGGGGATTTTAGCAAATTCTTGGCACTTGTGACATGTTTGCACGAAGTTGTTGCAATCCCTGTGGATGGTGGGCCAGTAAAATCCTGACCAAAACACTTGTGCGGCCATGGTGCCGCTCGATACGTGCATACCACAGATCCCTTCATGAATCTCTCGCAGGGTATGGAGGCCTTCCTGTTCAATTATGCATTTCGCCGCTGGGTGGGAGAAGCATCTCCAGATTAGTTCCCCGTCATAGTAGGTACATCTTGCCGCTTGTTTCAATACTTTTTTCCTTTCTGCATTGTCGCTCGGTAACTCGTCGTGCTTTAAGAATTTTATCACGGGGATCCTCCAATCCTTTTCAATTTCTTCTACACACAACGACAACTGTTCCTCCATGAAGGACGACACTAACTTTTCCTCGTAATATACGTCCTCTTGTATGATTGCCTCCTGATTAGCTGCCGTTTTGGCCAGGTTGTCTGCCTCGGTATTGTCCTCTCGGGGGATATGTTCAAAGGTGACATGCACGCCGCTTCGTTCTATTTCCATCAATTCTCGCTTTACTTTCGAGAGGTATTGCACCATGATAGGTTCTCTGGCTTGGGAGTGTCCCAAGACTTGGTCTATTATTAGCTTGGAGTCACCTCGTATTTTCAATCGTGGGGCTCCCGTTACCGCGCCGCCTTCGGCTTTGGTGAAGAGGTTTCTTCCTATTCTGAGCCCGGCTAATAATGCTTCATACTCTGCTGCGTTATTAGATAACAGTTGTAGGATTCTGATGGCATGTCGCGCTTGTACATCGTGCGGTCCGATCATGTGAATACCGGCTCCTGCCAGTTCTTGATTTTTATCGCCATCCACGTAGATGACCCATGAGTCCTCGTAGGCCTCCGAGGGTGGGAGCTTTGCGCTATCCTCTTCCTCCTCAAGCGGCTCCGCCATGGGGTCCCTAGCAAAGGTGCACTTGGCAATGAAATCCGCCAGGACCTGGGCTTTTACAGATGGTTGAGCCTTGTATTGTAATCCATACTACTCAAACTCGATTGCCCAAATCAGCATCCTCTCAGAGGACTCTGGCTTCCTGAAAATTCTCTGCAAGGGCTGATCTGTGAGCACAATAACTGGATGAGCCTGGAAGTACCTGCCATCTTTCGTGTGGACTGTATCAGGGCGAATGCCACCTTGTCGATGTGGGTGTATCGCACCTCCGCATTTTTTAGCACATGACTGACAAAGAAGACGGGGCGGTGGGCATGATTGTCCTCCCATACTAGGACAACACTGACTACTTCATCTGCAACGCCGAGATATAGGAATAAGGTGTCGTCGGGCTCGGGCCGTGTCAGCACCAAATCGGATGACAAATAGGCTTTCAAACCTACGAACGCTTCTTCGCATTCTTGCGTCCATCCAAAAAGAGCCTTTTTGCGTATGACTTTAAAGAAGGGCAGGCATCTCTCGCCCTGCTTAGAGATAAACTGCCCTAAAGCAATGACACGTCCTGTCAGCCTTTGGACCTCTTGGACAGTTTGCGGCGATGCCATGTCATGGATAGCCTTTATCTTTGACGGGTTCGGCTGGATGCCCTTCTGGCTTACCACATACCCCAAAAATTTTCCTGTCTGAAATGCAAATGCGCATTTGTGAGGGTTTAGCTTCATTTTGTATTCCCTTAATGTGTCAAACACCTCTTGTAGGTCTGCCAAATGGTTATTGAAGCTTCGACTCTTTACCAATAAGTCATCTACGTAGGCTTCTACGTTTTTCCCGATTTGTCTCTCGAACACTTTGTTCACCATACGCTGGAAAGTTACCCCAGCATTCTTCAAGCCAAACGGCATCGCTGTGTAACAATAGGTAGCCTTTGGGGTTATGAATGCCATTTTTTCTTCGTCTTCTTTGGCCATGGGAATCTGATGGTATCCAGAGTTAGCGTCCAAAGAACTCAAATACGCATATCCAGCTGTTTGATCGACCAACTGATCAATCCTGGGAAGCAGATAACAGTCCTTGGGGCAGGCGTTATTTAAGTCAGTGAAATCAATGCACATTCGCCAGTCTCCGCTGGGCTTCGGAACTAGGATGGGATTGGCCAGCCAAGTGGGGTATTGAACGTCTCGAATGAATCCCGCGTCCAGGAGTTTTGTTACCTCCTTATCAATGGCCATTGTCTTCTCCGCGGAGAATGCTCACTGCTTTTGTTGAACTGGGGTGGAACACGGATCGACATTAAGTCGATGTTCTGCTACCTCCCTAGAGACACCAGGCATGTCCGCTGGTTTCCAAGCGAACTCCCCTTTGCACTTGTTCAGCAGTCGGGCAAGTTGCGCTCTCTCCTCCGAGGTTAAATTTTCACTGACCAAGAAACTTGCCTCACTATTACCGTTGACAGGGACGGGCACCATCGTGTCTACCGGTTGGGTACGCCTTTCATCCCTTTACTCGTATGGATCTGCCACCACACACACGTACTGGTCACAACTTTTCTGAGTCATGAGCAAGTAGCACTCGGCGGCTAGCTTTTGGTCACCCTTGACTGACACCACTCCTTCCCAAGAGGGATATTTCATCCTGAGGTGTTTTTGAGATATCCGCCCTAGAATAACGTTATACGGCAGGATGAGATCTACGACCAAGAACAATAACTCTTCTGATCGCTTGGACGTGTCTTCTCTAAAGTATACGGGCAGCACTGTGACTCCAGTTACAAGTATAGGAACACCGTCCACTTCGATGATTGGCTTCTTGCAGGGTGCTAATTCACCGGCGGAGTGCTTCATGAGGTTATATGCCTCTAGTGAAAATAGGTTTACCGCACTACTGTTGTCAATGAGGGTTCTTCGAACCCCATGGTTTCCAATGACTGGTGTGACTACCAACGCGTCGTTGTGAGGGAACACGACACCCTTTTCGTCTTCTTCTGAGAAGGATAGTACCATCCTGTCCAGCACTTCTATCGCTTCCTTTTTTGCGGGCTGGCTATCTCGTTTTCGCTTCTCTCCTGCAGCAGGTGTCACTTGGGTGACCTCGTCGAGATATGATGTGCCGCCAGCAATAATGCTGATAATAGGGATGTCCTCGTCATGAATTGTTAACGCTTCTTTCCCCCTTCCACTAGAAGTCCCACTATTTGTTGGTCACCCGACGCCCCACGCGGGGGGTTGCCTTTGGCTTCTTCTCTCATTCTGGTGGCGAATTCTCTGAGGTAACCCTCTTTCAATAAACGTTCTATTGCCAACTTCAATTCTCTACATACATCAGTGGGGTGCCCTCTGGCCTTATGAAATTTACAGAAAGCATTTTCTCTTCCTCCCATGATCACTCCCGGTTTTACAAGAGCTGGATAGCGGATTGGCAGGTTCCGCTGCTGAATAATTGCTAAGATTTCCGCTCGTGGGAGTATAAGGGAAGGAAGGTCAGGGCCGTGGATTCGACCCTTAGGCGGGTCCGCTTGCCGCTGAGCGTTCGAGCCACCGGTTCTTCCTCTAGGAAAGTTACCTTTCTATCGATTGGGCGTATTCGTCACTCGAACGGGTGTCGTGGGTCATACCAGCCCTGAGTGGTGGGGACGGGGGCGCATTCTGAGGCACGTTTCGTATTTTATCTCTATATTCCTCCTCTTCCATTCTTGCGTAGTTGTGGGCCTTCAGCCTTAACGCATCTAAGGTTGCCGGGGGGTCCACCATTAGTGTATCCCTCAACTTTCCATAGTCACATTTTCGCTTCAAGGCTTCTATGGCAAAATCAATAGTGATACATGGTGTTAGCGACATCTCCATGTCGAAACGACCGAGATAGCCTTTTAAGGATTCTTCAGGTTTCCTGCGTATGTCAAACAAGGTTGCGACTGACTTCCGGATGGGGATAGCTGTGATGAAGTGACTCTTGAACTTAGGCTCCAATTGCAAGAAGTTATCAATCAACCGGGCGGGGAGTCCTTCAAACCAGAGGCGGGCCACCCCTAACAATGTCATAACGAATATCTGACACAACGCCGCGTCATTGTGCGTCTGGAATTACACGAAATCTTTCACCTTGTTAAGGTGGGAGATGGGATCCTTAGTGTCGTCGTACGTCTCTGCTGGGAGCTTAACGTGTTGGCTGACCCTGTGATGTATTATACGGTGGCTGACCGGATGACCTGAAGTGTCATCTAGAATCTCACGATCGTGACGAGGTGGAGAAATTTCCAAGTGTCGTCTGTGCCCTCGAGGCTCCGGGGTGTGCTGTTGCCTAGGGGATCGGCTGCGACTCCTAGGCGAACGGGTTCGATGCCTTCTACTGCTCGATCTTTCACTCCGCTCCAGGGAGACCTCTCTGTCGGCTCCCTCTCTCCTATCGTCCCAACGCTCCCTGTAGTCACCTTTCTGTCGCTCTACTTGGGAGACGGGGACTCGCGGTATGTAAAGCTCTACCTGTCCCTCGGCGAGTTGTAATGGTGTGCTTATCGCAGGTGAAGCTAGAGGGACACTCGCCTGCCATCGTGGCGATACCAGTCGTTCGGTGACAATAGACGGGGTGAAGACAAACTGAGAAGGCGCACCCGATCCAGGGGTACTAGAAGTAAAGCCTGCGGCTAGCTCAGTCAAGTAATCCAGCTGGGCACGGAGGGCTGAGATTGAACTTGCTAAAGGATTGTTAGCACCGCCCGTTTCGGGACCCGTAGGAGGGGGAGCGGAGTGACTAGGTCCGACCATCTGAGAAAACGGGGTGCCAATTGGTGAAAACGGGGTGCCCATTTGTGGAAACGGGGCGCCCATTTGAGAAAATGGGGTGGGGTGCCCCCTATCAGTCCAGAAAGGAAGTTCGTTTGCGCCGAGAAAGTTCCATGTGATGCGGTGAAGATGCTAGACGAAGACGTAGGGAAAAGTTCTCTGTGCGTGTGAGCACTGCGAGAATGAGGGGGTGTGGATTTTGAATCTGAGGCCATGATCCTTCGACTCTCTAAAAGAACAGAGCTTGGTTATCAAGGAAGCTCACTTAATCAACCAAGACTCTCAATGAAAGCACCATTTGATAAGAGTCTGATGTTCGTCGAACAGGATTGGCCAACTGTTCTGGTGTCTTCGTTACTTGCAAAGCACCGGAGGGGGTCTCCGGCGTAAGCAGTCCGATGCTTAAGTCAGTATAAGTGGTGAAAATGGCAGAGGTTCAGAACACTGTATTTATAGGTAGAGGAAGGACCTTACCGACAAGGGGTAGGCGTTATCTCTGATAGATGTCGCTGGGGTGCTAGGGAGTGACGTCATGCGAGGTGACGTCATATGGGGTGACGTCATACGTGACCTGGGATGGGATGACGTCGTGCAGATGTCGCGTGAGAGCCCCCCGCTAATGTCGACCATCCCAGGGTCGGTCGCCAGGCTAGGGGCGGTAGGAGCAGTGTCATGTCCCCTTTGGTATGTACAGTGTTCTGGCCTTGTCATCAGGCGCGATGGCGGAGATGTCGCTAGAGTGGTGTCAATAGTTATCACAAAAAGTTCTTTTTTAGTTGTCGTGTAATTCTTCTAGGCCTCATCTAGCATTTTGGAGGCGTAGTAGATCACATGTAGATCTCCATCTTTTTTCTGTCCAAGAACAACACCAACAACTGCGTTGCTTGCATCGCACAACAATTCAAAGGGCAAGCTCCAGTCTGGTGCCTGTATGATTGGTGTTGATATCAACCTCTCCTTCAGCTCATCAAAGGCTTGCTGATAGGGCTTATCAAAGTTGAATTCTACTTCCTTTTGAAGCAATTTGCATATTGGTTCAGCAATTTTTGAGAAGTCTTTTATAAACTTGGGGTAGAACCCTACATGACTAAGAAAACTACGAACCTCACGCAAGCATGAGAGGTAAGGCAAGCTCTTGATAACATCTATCTTGGCCTGGTCTACTTCTATTCCTTTCTTCGACACTACGTGGCCAAGGACAATGCCTTGGTCTACCATGAAATGGCACTTCTCGAAATTTAAAACCAAATTGGTGTCAATATACCGTTTAAGAATGTTTTGTAAATTAAAGAGACATTGATCACTGTATACGGTGAAATCTTCCATGAATACCTCCATGCTCATCTCCATGTACTCTGAAAACAAGCTCACCATGCACCTTTGGAATGTGGTGGCACGTTGCATAAGCCGAATCTATAGGCAAATGTCCCAAATGGGCAGGTAAATGTCATTTTCTCTTGATCCTTGGGGGCCACCGGGATCTGATGGAAACCTAAATATCTGTCTAGGAAAGACTAGTGTGACTTTCCTATTAACCTCTCCACCATTTGGTCTATCAAGGGTAGTGGGAAATGGTCTTTCCTCGTTACCGTATTCAGCCTGCAGTAGTCAATGCAGACTCGTCATCCTTTTTGCACCTTGGTGGTCCGTTTGGCTCCATCTATTCCTTCTACTACTGTAATACCTATTTTCTTTAGTACCACCTACACAGGAGACACCCAAGCACTGTCAGAAATTGGGTATATAACCCCAACATCAAGTAATTTAATGATTTCTTTTTTAACAACTTTCATCATCGGAGGGTCTAATCTCCTCTTGGGATGTCTTATGGATTTCTTATCCTCTTCCACATGTATTTTTTTGGGTACATATGGTTGAAGATAATCCCTTGATGTCTGCCAGTGTCCATCCTATGGCCTCTCTATGCTTCTTTAACACTGCCACCAGTTTATCTTCTTCGTCTTTCACCAGATTGCTGGAAATGATTATAGGTAGGGTGCTGGCTTGGCCAAGAGAGGCGTATTTTAGGTGCTCTGGCAGAGCCTTCAATTCTATCTCTAGTTCCTGCACAATAGAGAGTAAAAGTTTAGAGTCAGTGGTCTTCAATGCTTGGAAATTTGCAACATTAGTATGAGAATCAGTTTCATTGAGGTCTGCGACTATCTCTTGAAGTTCCTTCTGAACTACAATTCTTTCCTCCATCTCCTTCAGCTTTTTGTTTGATATTCCCCTGCTCAAAATATACTCAAGAGGGTCGTTAGTGGAGATATCAAACATTTCTTCAATTAGAGGGTCCAGAATGTCAAGGAAATTGACGTTATGTGTCTCGTTAGGATATTTAAGTCTCGCATACATGTTGAATTTAACAACCCTACCATCAAACTCCAAAATAAGGCTACCCTCATATAAATCTATTTTCACCTTCGTTGTCCTTAGAAATGGCCTTCCTAAAAGAACATCAGTAGAACTTGAAGGAAGATCGGTATTCATTTTACCAGTATAAAAATCGACAAGGTAAATAAAATTATTGACTTGAACAAGGACATCTTCCACTACTCCCTTCGGATGAATTACTAACTTGTATGCCAGCTGAATTACCACCTTGGTATCCCTCATTGTTCCCATCTGCAGTGTCTTATACTCACTTAGAGAGATCACGTTAATTCCTGCTCCTAAATCGCAGAGGGCTCTTTCCACAATCTTATTCCCTATCTTATATGGAATTACAAATGTGCCTTGGACTTTGCACTTCTCGAGAATCTTGGCTTGTAAAACTGCAGAAACATTTTGGTTGAGGTTAACTCTTTCAACACCTACAAGTTTTATTTTGTTAGTACATAACTCCTTAAGAAATTTAGCATAAGAAGGTACTTTAGCAATCAAATCAAGCATAGGAATATTCACAATAAGTTTTCAAAAATGTTCATAAATTCTTTTGCCTCTTCCTTCTTTTTTGTCTTAGAGGATCTGGGAGGAAAAGGGGGTGGAATTTTTATCTCTTCCTGCTGGATTGTGGCCTTCCATTCATATTGGCCATGAGCTCGGTCAAGCCTGTCTCTATCTGGATTTCTTTCTCCTCCTTCTACAGCGTCTGTGCCTCAATCTCTTAGTTTGTCTTTGCACCCTTCCTCTCTGGCAGTACACTCCCATTCCTCAGGCTTATAGCACTAACATTGTGCTTCGGATTGTCCATTGTGGTTGAAGATAGTTAGCTCTGGTTCTCCAGTTGCTTTTGTATCAACTAGGTGATTTGTTTCTACATTTCTGTCAGGCTGGACTGTGTTCCCTGTATGAATTTTTGGAGAGTTTCCTCTATCGGCACACCAGTGAGCTTCAAAGGCTGAGGTGCAGGTGGCAACTATGGTGCAGGGACTTGACTCTGTGGGGGTCGAGGCACAAAATATTGGAAGTTAATTGGAGATTGTTGAGGCTGTTGCAGTTGCTGAAACTGTTGAGGTGCACCCCTGATTTTGTTGTGATGGGTCCTGCCGCCATCTTAGATTTGGGTGGCTCCTCCAAAAATACTAGTTATTTTCGTAGGTAAATTTCTGCCCCTGGTTGTATCCGTATGTTGCATTGACTTGGGGTGGATTTCCAGGAAGTTGCACCACAAAGCAATTATGAGTTGGGTGATCTTGTTGCTGGCACATTCCACATACCAAAGCCACCTGTTGTGGAGCTGCGGGCTGTACTGGTACACCTGCAGAAAGATTATGAAGCATGTTAGATATATCAGATAATTTCTGCTCAACATTAATAGCATTTAAATTAAAGGGAACAAAATTTCTTTCTGCATATGCGCTATTCTGGCAATTGTTTGCCATTGTCTAGAGCAGTAGCTTGCCCTAGGAGGGAGTGAGATCTTGTAGGGCTCCTCCAGCTACGGCATCCACTCGCTCTTTGTCCTTTCGACACATTCCATCATAAAAATACTAGACCAAGGCTTGATCTGTCACTCCATGTGTAGGGCAAATATCTTGCAAATCTCTTAACCATTGGTGATACTCACCAAGACTCTCATTACCTCATTGCTGAACAGAAACTAAGTTCTTCCTGGGCGCCCCTACTTTGGTTGTATTCCATTATTTATTGAGAAAACTGATGGCATCTCGGCCCAAGTTGTGATTGTCTTGTGGGGTAAACTATAGAAACAGTTTTTGGCCGAATCCTTAAGGGACCATGGAAACAACTTTAGCTTGGCTCTTTCGATGAAAACGCTGGCTGGCTTTAAGGTGTCACATTGGAGATGTAGGTTCCTTAGGTGGGTGTATGGGTTTTCATTAGAATGTCCATGGAACTTTGTGAGGTTGGCTATTATATTGGTTTTTATGGACCAGTCATTTGGTACGGGGGCAAGCTGAATACATGAATAGGTCTCCTGTTCAGCTCCTTAGTTCAATTCCCCCATAGTCCGCTCTTGTTGATTTTCTACCATGTTTGGAACCTGTTCTTCTTCTTGGCCTACGGATTGGCCAAGCTTGTTGTCAAAGTTAGAATTTACTTGTGAGCCAAAAACGTCTAATTCGCTCGCTTCTTGTAACTTCCTTTTGGCTTTCTTCCTATGCTGAGTCTCGGTCCTCGTAAGTTCCAGGTTGTATGCAATTAATGCTGCACCTGAGGACCTGGTCATTCACTGCAAAAACAAAAACAAAAAAAAAATAAAAATAAAAATAACTACAAAACACCGTTAGAAGTCCCCGACAACGGCCCCAAAATTTGATCGCCTACCAAAGGCGTCAAAAAATAGTTGTAAATAGGTATGAATGAAGAGAGAGTTACAACTTATCACGACCCACAAGAGCTTGTAGATGGTGGTAAGAGGATCGTCCATAGAGACTCCTCGGGTGTGTAGTTTTCGGTTGACTTTCTCATCACTGAAATTGTTGGTTTGATCCTGAAACTAAAAATAAAAGAATAACAATTAAACATTAAAATAGGCTTGGTCAGAGGCTTGGCCAGAGGCTTGGCCAAGACAAAATAGTTGTGTTAGAAATTCAAAGGATGGAAATTTCTAGTAAGGGCATTTTGAAAGCTGTATTTCTTATGCTTTGATCACTGATTCAATGATGTTGATCTTCATCTCTATAGCGTTGTTATAGAATACAAGAACTCATGTACACTCCTACTTTCCTCCTTTATCAAATTTCCTAGCGGGTACTCCTTACTAGACAATCCTAACCAAATAGCACCTTGCTGGTTAAAGGATTTACTACCTTGGCTGATGGCTTGATTAGATTGAAAGGTAGCACAATCGTCATCAATGACGTAGGGGAAGACAACGCCCAACTCAAGTTTACCTCGCAATTAAGTCCCTTAGTTTTCAATCAGGTCTAAGTTATATTATTTATTTTCTCTATCCTATCTCAAGATCTAGTTCTCCACTTGGCCTATCTGGTTTCGCTCGTCCCCTTCTAGGTTGACTGCAACTTTCAAGCTAAAATCTAAGAGTAACCAGTTCTAAACTTTAACAAGAAAGTGATTTGTTAAACCATAAAATAAATAATTACAGAGATGAAGATTTTACGAATACTTAGACCTCACGAAGCATTAAAAAACTTGGCTCAACAGCCTTTACCAAGAACGGGTATTTAGCCTGACATATTCATGGATGAAAATGAATTTATCGATTCATAAAGAAATTAAATCTGCAAATTCCCGAATTGAAAAATCATAAAATAGTGTTTGAAGGATAGTCTACGTGAGAGAGATGAGAGAGTCCCTTTCTCAAAGGGTTTCTAGCAGCTTATAAGCTTCATTGCTTCCTAGTCCTACTCTATCTCTTTCAAAAATAAAAAATAAAGATGAAGGAAAAAAATAAAGATAAAGATAATTGTTTGAGAAAAATCAAATATTGTTCAAGAGGGAGATCCAGTTAAGGATTCTTGCTGATAATTTTCAATGCAACAGATCCCTCAAATCCCGTTTTTTTTTACACCTCACATCCTTGCGCTTTGCCCGACATCTCCCGTCGTAGTCTGTCTCTATTGCAACTGTCTTGGCCAAGCCTGCGGCCAAAACAGTTTCGGATGTCTCATTTTGTGCTCCGTAGGTGATGTTCTCTTTTTAATCAGCCTCCAAGTAATTTCTACAAAAGTAGGAAGAATTCATAGAAATCAATAGTTTTATTACCCATTTTATAAGTAATTAGATAGTAAAAGTATGAAAAATTAATTATCAATCAGTCTTTATGAAGTAAGTTTGTAGTTAGATCATAGTATTATGATCATTAATAATATAATTAATTTTATAAAAAAAAAACTCGAAGAACACTAAAGTTGCCACGTCAGCCAAAGTTGTAGACCAACAAGATTCCGTTATCCACTCACTTACCGTCCTTTTCCGGTCTTCCTTCAAAAACAACTCTGAACTCTCCAAAATTGAAAAAATAAAAAAAACAAATGGCTTCTGCTGCATCTTTGCTGTTTCCACTAAGTAAGTTGTCCATCCCTCTGCAGTTCAATGCCATCACACTTATTAATCTCGATTTAAATGTTAATGTCTTCAACTTGCTTACCATAGTGAACGGAGAGAATTTCTATAAAATTCTTGAACTTTACTATTTCTAGACTCTAGTTCTATGTAGTAATTCAGCTGTCTTTTCTCCTCCAAAAAGAAAAATTATTAAACTTTCTTTCTAGGTTCTGCTCCTGGAAGAAGCTTCTCCGGCAGCCCACATGGCAGCTCTAGTAGTGGGAAGCTTGAGTTCGGACCACAAAATTAGTAGCACAATGGCAAAAGAATTCAAGGTTGACATGTGCTTGATGAAGAGGAGGGATATGATTGGCCTGGCTTTTGGTGTTTCACTTCTCCTTGTGGACTCATTTGATGCCAATGGAGCTGGCTTGCCTCCAGAAGAAAAGCCAAGACTATGTGACGAAAAGTGCGAGAAAGAGCTTGAAAATGTATGGTGAGATTACATAGCACCCTTATCTGGCGCATGTCCTTTTACCACACTTGAATTGGAGGTTTATTTGAGAACCATTTTTACTTAAAAGTAATCTTGTTGTGGAATATGACATTTTCTTTAATCGGATTGTTATACTACAGGTAATCAAGTATGCAGCTTATAATTTGTTCTACTTGGCACCAATCACTTGTTGGTATACGATGTTGCTACTGATAATGGGTATAATTTTGTTTGTTGAAGATACCGATGGTAACAACTGAGTCTGGGTTGCAGTACAAGGACATCAAAGTTGGGGCAGGACCTAGCCCTCCTGTTGGTTTTCAGGTGTGTAATCTTGTTACTATGAAGTATAAATTAATCCTGTGATGTAGTTAAGAACGCAGGGTGCTGGCATTAATCTTGGAAGAGCTATAAGAAATAGTTTAGTGTAGGATGTGTTCATTATAGCTAATTCCTCGGTCAATCTTCGTTTGATGATATATAGGTTTAATTCCTAAATGAGTCTTTTTTTCCCCTACTTTGGACCAGACTAAGCACAGGGCTTGGTTTAATGGCACTTACCATTTAGTCTTCAATTTTAGGAATTAGCTGTTTCAAATTGACGACCAGTCTACAACATCCCTTGGGCTGAAATTAGTTTCGAAAACTTACTTACTTCTTGATTCATTTCACCCTTATCTCATTTCAGTATCATTCATAATCCCAGGTGGCTGCCAATTATGTTGCTATGGTTCCATCAGGACAAATATTTGATAGGTAAGAGATCAATTTCCCTTGTTTTTCTATGGTGTGTATCTGTAATAATCTGATATCCAACACGGAGCCCTCATCATAAGTTTATGTTCTAAACTTCTCTTCCATTTTTCCAGTTCATTGGAGAAGGGACAGATTTACATATTCCGTGTTGGTTCTGGTCAGGTAAGCTCCATATGATACCTTATGAATTTTCTTAGTACTAGTATCTTAGTCCATTTCTGTCTCATAAATTTGTGAAGTTCCTCGTTTCGATGTGAATGTGTAAAGCACTACCTACGTTATTCATGGTGGTCTCTTCGCTCACCAACCTGACAAAGCAGAGTAGCACCGAACGATGCTAATATTTCTGAATGACCATACTTCGGCAAAAGTTAACATGGGTACTAGGATATTAGTATCTAAAGAGCAGCCATATACTTTCCTGTTAACAGAAATTTGTATGCTCCTTTGTGAATTTATTTCTGCACTGCTTCTTATTTTTAAACTTGAGTGACTAGAATAGGTGATCAAGGGACTTGATGAAGGGATCTTGAGCATGAAAATTGGAGGGAAGCGCAGGCTCTACATTCCAGGACCGGTAAGTGTTATTAGCATTGTTCTGAGTTTTCATTGGAGCTAGAGGAAATGGTAGATCAATGTTAGTCTTCTTAAAACCGGCAATACATCATAGAGCTTGTGAGATGGTGAATAGTTGATATCAGATTCAAATACTTCCATGAGAATAGTTTCAGAAAAAAAATCTTGGGACTTCATGGCTTGAGATGCTCCAATTCATTATTTCTGTTTGTAAACTTACATCTACTGGTATTGGCATTTCTATTTACCTCCAAGTTTTCTGGGTTGCATGCTAGAGCGACCATTTCAATCAGCTTCACTTAGATTATTTGGTTGTGGAGGAAACAATATTGTCTTCCTGGAAACTTTGTACTGATATGGTTCATGGTTGTGGATACCAGTTGGCGTTCCCGAAAGGTCTGCCTTCAGCTCCAGGAAGGCCAAGGGTGGCTCCGAATAGTCCTGTGGTTTTCGATGTCGGTTTGGAATACATACCGGGACTTGAAGTGGACGAAGAGTAAAAGAGAAGAGTACCATCAGAGAATGTGAGTTGTTGCAGTGTATCTGTGGTGTGATTCATTCATTTTTGTTTTGGATTCTTCAAAAGCTAGCTGTTACAAATTGAAAATATTCTTTCGGTGAATCTTCCGAGTACATTTACTTGCAATTGGAGCACCTTGTTCTAATTAGTTAGTTCAATCACAAGTATGCTATTTGTGTTGACTGATGAGATGCTATTAACAGTTTCTTCCAGTAACAGCTTTATAAAGTAACCAAACTTTTTTTATAATTTAACCTCACTTGAATTCCATAAGGATAATGATATCGTGAGATGGAAAATTCCTAATTTATATCCAATGGCAAAAAAACTTTCTTTTTAAAATATTTTTATTTAAATAATAAAACTATTAAATATAATATTTTCTCTAAAAGTCTATTATAATCCTTTAAAACTCGGATGAGACCGGAATGTCCGGCTCGACGGGTAAATTAGAGATCTAGACCCCTGACTAGTTCAGCTGACATTTGTTTAGAAAACGATTAAATCAGATAAAATCGAACAACAAGGTTGGTTGAACTAGGAATTTTTTAAACTTTATTTATGTTTTTAATTGTTTTTTGTATTTTTATATTCTATTAAACCAACGACTAATGCTTATTAAACCCGATTGAACCAGTAAACTATTAATCCAAGAGTTTGAGCGGTTTGATATCCAGTTTCAATAAATTAATTTTAATAGATTTTATTATTTATATTGGTACTAATGACAACAACTTATTCTCTTTTCTTAAAAAATAATTTTTTGTATTTATAATTTATAACATTATAAATTATTTGTAATAGTTATATACCCAATTGGTTAAAAAAAACTAACAAATTAATGACCTTAGGTCATTTCATGTTGATTAAAAATGCAATCCGAACACTTTACTTGTTTCAACGCAACACAAACACAATAACACGATACAACGGGACAAACCACCTCTCTAGTGCAAATTGTGCTATTTTTGTCCTTCTTCTAATGTGCTTTTTAGTCCCATTTGCCGTTGTTCGTGGTTAAATTGACGGCTCCAGCTTTAAATTTTGGAAACCACTGAACACAATTTTATTTGTATGGAATTCTCAAATTTACCAGTTTAAAAGAGCCTCAATTAAGCCTTCTAACCTGTGAAATTTTATCATTTTTTTCCATCTTTTTGAATATTTAAAATGAGATAGGTTATAGTTATACCGGGAAAACTAGAAGTAGTTGCAAAAGAACTTAATTAATTAATAAATTGAAGGAAAAAGATGCACCGTTATCTCCATTGTACAAGTTTAGGTGGGTAGATCTAACTCTTTTTTCCAAAGAAACCTCCTTCAAATGCCTCTAAACGTGGCTTTACGCAGCAATTATAGTTAAAAGGTTAACAACAAACTTGTAACCACAGAAAAGGAAAAACCAACCATGCATGGCCCCCAAGTTTCAAATAAAAAGTACTCAAACATTAATATCCTAGGGTAATAATTACATATTTTAATATGAGTTTTTCGGGTAGTGTTATTCTCAAACCCCAAATTATTACTTCCACACTTTTTACTTAAAATTTTACTATACTATCCATTCTTATTCTTTAGTTACATTTTATAGCTAATATAAATTTTAATATTTAAACTAAAAGATTATAGTACCTATTAATAAAAAAATAGATCAAAATTACATTTAAAATTATTTTAAACGTCCTTTATACAATGATTGTGATAAAAAAAATCATTTGTGATGCTAAGAAAAACCGGTGAAGAACATGGTTGTGAAATTAATTAAGCAAATATGGAGCCATACTGAGAATGAAATTTTGATATTTTTTTTCTTTAGATAGTAAGTTTAATTAGTTTTTATTAATTGGTACTATAAGATTTTCAGTTTAAAAGTTAAATTTAATTTTTTTTATAAAAAAATAGGTAAAAAATGAGAATGGTTAGTGTAGTAAAATTCTAAACTAGTGTGAGTAAGAATTTGGGGTGTGAGAATAATACTATTCTTTTTTTAATACACTGTTTATGCATGTATAATAATTATTTTAGGGAACACGTCCAGGTCCGCTTTAGATTTGTGTTTTAGGAGTACACAATTTATGTGTCTTTTTTAATAAAATTATCGTATTGCTTATAAAAAAAATGATTACATTTGGTAGCTAGTTTATAATTAATTAATACTCTCTTCGTCTCATATTTACCGAAGTTTAATAATTATACTACTCATACTTTTGCTATTATTGTTTTCGAATAATAAATCAGACAAATATTATGAGACAAAAATAACAGTTGTAATAATTGAACAGTAATAGCAGAAAGTGCTAAATTAAAAATTTGATCCGACAAATATATTGAGGAAGACGGAAAAAAATCATGATATATATTTTGGGACAAAGGGTGTATAATCAAATTCTCTCCCTAATCAAGAAAAGAAAACCCAATTCAAGTAATTAAGTGGATAACTCATTTTGATAGTTCTTGCAAAAAAAATCAAGAATACTAATTAATGAAGTATACAAGAATTCTTTTTAAGAATCTCCCATTAACACAACTTAGCTCCCAATTCAAGTAATTAATGTGGCGTTTTAGTAGAGAAGAGTTTGCTCTTTTAATCCATTGAGGTTTTGTTAATTTACGACATTGAAGAGATCTTGAGCAGAAAGAAACTAAATTCTCAAACAGTTAATTTTCTGGTACAAATTAAGAAAATTAACTATTCCATAGAAGGATGAGTAGGTAGACAGGTGAACTAATTTGGTCAAGGAAGAGGTTGTGTTTGTGCATAAATCCATATACATATATAATGTGTGTGTGAACTAATAGCCCTCTATGAATAGAGAAAATAGTGACCACTCTTTTTCATCTTTAGATTAAAATAATTTAATTTCATCCATATAATCAATATATGTTGTCTTCATACTCAAAGAGAAACATTCTTTAGGATAAAAAGGAATATACTCCCTCCGGTCCAAAATGTATGACGTTTTAGCATTTGCTTTTACTGTTCCGGAATGTATCTTAGGACGGCCGGAACAGTTATTATTTGAGACAATTTTGCCCCAAATTTTTTCTCGGAAGTACGTTAAGGATTAGCGTACGTTCGAAAAAAAGTACGGAATTTTTTGGGGTCAAATAGTGCCTCATCCGGCCTCCTCGATATGTGTTCCCTACAGAATATTGGGATGCGAGGAAGTCATACATTTCGGACTAGAGGGAGTATGTCGTACTTATCAAAATCGAAATATATGAATAAGCTATATAAGTTCAGTGGGTCAATTAATGCTTAATTTATACGCATGAGGTTGTAGTGTAACTGATTAGTGCTTGCCGTTTTTATAATGTAAAATTATGAGTTAAATTACTAATATATAATTAATAATATAATTATTTTTTTAAAAAATGCTTAATTTATATAGAGGTGTTTATGGTCCGGAAAAGGTGACTAAACAATTCCATAAAGTAGAATTAATCAAAACTATTATTTTTGTGTTTTAAATTAAGTAGTACGGAAAGAATTTATAACCCCCGAGCCTCCACTCTAGTTGAAGGATAATCTATATAGGAAAACTAGTGTTGTAAAGGAAACGGTTTAACGTTTTCTATATTGCGAGGTTTCTTATACTATTACAATATATTTATTGTATAATGTAGACAGAAAGTATAGAGTTGTGATTGTAAAATGTCATAAATTAACTGATTGCATATAGGGATGGCAATTATGCGGGTATGGGCGGGTATGGATAAATATCAACTCATACCCGCAATTAAATATCCATTATTATCCATACCCACTTACCCAATTGGATATGTAATGGATATCCAATTACATTTACTTATTAATTATTTCACTTAATAAACTTCTAAATTAATTCAAAATATATTTAAATAATTTGATTAAAAAAAACTCATTTATACTTATTAATTATTTCACTTAATAAACTTCTAAATTAATTCAAAATATATTTAAACAATTTGATTAAGAAAAAACCCATTTATAAAAGATTAAGAAAAATATGAAAAGTGGATATGTAATTACTCATCTTAAGATAAAGATTATGTTTTTATAATTTTTAATTTATTTTGTTCAAGCATTAAGGAAGAGATTGAGTTTTTATTACGGGAGAAAAATAAAAAAATATGAGAAAGAGAGAGGAGAAAGGAGAGAGAGAGGAGAAAGGAGGGAGGCATTTTGCGGGTATGTTGCGGGTATGGATATACCCATACCCGCAATTATAAATGCGGGTATTATCCATACCCGTAATTGCGGGTATGGTTATGGGCGGATATGCGGGTATGAGTACCCATTGCCATCCCTAATTGCACAGTCTCAGTTGTGCTTTATATCTGCTCCATTTGATATAAGCACAGCCTAGACTGTGCCTATATCCGAATACCATTTTGTATAGTCTCATTTTGTGCTTATATCTGCTCTTTTTGATATAAACACGTCCTAAACTGTGCTTTTCTCCGATTCATTATTATGTTGTATATATATTTTTTGTATGTATACATTAGTTAAGGTTAGTTAGTGAGTCTCCTCTTGTACTATAAATAGAACATAACTTTAAATGAAAGATTAAGAAGTATTCATCACAAGTTTACTCTTCGTTAGCTAGATTACATGGTAGCGAAGCCTAAAGCTCATTTGCTTTTCCGCCGCGTTTTTGGGTCGTTCGATTAGGCCACTTTCCGGTGACCCTTTGATTGTGTGTTTAATTTATTTTATCTCGGTCTAAATGTGTATTTTTAGATAGAATACTATTGATTTCATGTCGTTTTCCTCCCTTTTTGAACAAATAGGTGATTTAAAAGAAAAGAAGAAAATGAAGCTGAAGCTACGGGAAAAGGAAGAAAATGTTGTCGCAAGAATAATGCGCTTGCCGGTTGGAGATTTGAACTTTACACAAAATCGTGGAAACCGATTTACAAAGATTTGAGGATTTGCTATTTGTTGGATATTTGATTTGATTTGGCTATTGATTTAGATTTTAAATTTAGATTCAAATACAATTTTTAAACTATGATTTTTTAGAATTTTTTAGAGGATTTTAGGGGAGAAAGAACACTATAAATACTCTCCCTTACTTTCCCTATTTCTGATCTTATTTTCTAGGAATAAATTTCAGTATAAACTCTTTGTAAACACCAGCTCTAGTTGTCTTCTTCATTGAAGCCAACAGATTTTTTTTATGCAATTTCTTAATTTCTAATTTTTTATTATTATGTCTATGTCGAGCTAAACTCTCAATTCCTAGCAAAGGCAACAAGGGTTATGATTCATCATAGTTGCGAGATCTAAACTACTCTTCTTAGTTTATGTATTTATATTTATTCATTCATTAATTTAACGCCAAAATTATTCATGTTGTATTTATGATTGGCCATATTAAATTTCAATATGAATAGTTAATGTAGGTTCAGAAGACTGCGGATTACAAAGCCCGAGGAACATAGCAGACAACTAGATCGATCTCAATCACATGCTCTTTGAGACTAGAATAAATGAATAATTAAGTCTAAAGACTATAAGTGTACCTTAGTCTTGGCTTAAAGAAGTCTTTCCCTAGTATTATCAATTTTTCTAGTTAAATCTTATAAGCGTAAGCGTACCTTAAGGTTGCTAGATAAATTAGGGTTGCTTAATAAGCGTACCTTTAAGTAACTTGTTGTAGGAGGAAAGGAAGGAACCTAAGCGTAACTGGTTGCTATAGCTGCTCCATATATCAGAAATGAATATCCATGAGTCGATGATCAATATAATATAATCATAACCTTGCCGTTGTTTTTGCTGGGAGTCTTTTATTCTGTTTTTCACCAACAATCTATCCTGGACTTGCTCTAGATCAATTTTTACTATTTTAATTTATTTTTAATCATTTTTCAAAACCAAAACCAAAACCCCCCTGTTTTAATTATTTAACGGTCAAAATAAAGTTTTCAAAATTACACGTTCTCTGAGGATCGAACCTCTTGTCAGTATTTATAATTTATTTTGTCATTAGTGCTGAGTTGAAATTACACTTATTATTTGATGGATTCGGCCTCCATCAAAATTTTGGCGTCGTTGCCTGGGACGGTGAATTTAATTTGATTTTTCTTTGATTATGACTAGGTCTTCGAGTTCTGAAATTTTCCCATATAATCTTGAGATTACCAGAACTGAAACCAAGATAAGGAAGCGTGCAAAAAGACATTGAGTGGGAACCGAACCAGACTCTTCAACAGGTTCCAGTTCAGAATAGTTAGAAAACTCGAATGACTTACCTTTTCCAGAAGCCAAACTAGTTGAACCCATTTTGCCCAACAACAATCCAGTAAACATGGCAGATGCTAATGCAAATAGGACGTTAAGGGAGTTGAGTTATGGTCGAGAACAGACCGCTCCGATTTGTATCAATTATCAACCTGTAGCAAATGACTAGATCATAAAAACAAATGTTGTTCAAGCTTTAAAGAAATTTCATGGCTTATGTGATGAAAATCCTTAATTCTCATTTGCAGGAGCTACATTGGAAATGCGATCCATTGAAGCCCCAGAAGTTTCAATCGAGAGAGCAAAATTGAGGGCTTTTCCGTGGACATTGGAAGACAGTGTAGAATGATGGTTTTTCAGCTTGCCGAAACATACCATCACCGACTAGACCCAAATGTCTGAAGCATTTCTAAAATAATATTTTCTAGCTAGCAAAGCACGAGAAACCAGAAAGAAACTAGTTGTCATCCAGCATCTAGCTGACCAATCATGGATTCAGTACTTTTATGATGAAATGCGTCAAGCTGACAAGGAGAAGTTAGATGCAGCCAGTGGAGGCGCTATAATGGATCTGACTCCAGCAAGAGCGAGGGAGTTGATAAAAACCATGGCTAACAATTGCTCTGAAAATAGATTCTCTGAAAGAACTTGTCAAGTTAATCAATTAGGAAATGCAGCAATTGAAAATAAACTCACTGCAATGAACTCTATTTTGATATCTATGGCTGCAAGAAACTCTCAACAGGCTCCCTCATTCCCTTACTAGGTTAGGCTGTGCGGATTGTGCAACTGGATCGACCACCCAACGGATGCATGTCCATTACTATAGGATGAAGCGCAAGTCAATGCTATGATGGGATTCAACCATAACCAAGGTAAGTATAACAATGCCTATCCAAGTTCTTATAATCCAGGTTGGAAAAATCCTTTCACTTCGGCGCAACAACCTCAAACCCCCTTCAACCTAAAAAATTTCCAACCCAGACAGCCACAGAACCATCAACCAAATCCCATTGTAACAAATCTACCTAATCCTTCTCATACTAATTCATTAGAGGAAACCATGAAACAATTTGTACTAGCAACACAAGCACACCAAGCCCAAACTCAAGCTAGTATAGCAAACCTAGAGAAACAGATGTCACAGATAGCCTTAGCTCTTAGTAAGAAAGAAAATGTAGGAAAATTTTCATCCATGACCGAAAATAATCCCAAACACAACATAAATACGATGGATATTAGAAGCGAAAAAGTTCTGCCAAGTGGGGAAAACTTAATTATAGACTTACAAATTCCCGAACCATAAACGAAGGCATAAATTGATCCAGTTCAGACAGTGCCGAAGAAGAGCGACTCAGAAATCCCTATCCAGCTAGAAGTGCAGACGACTCCACCACCTTTTCCAGGAAGGCTTGCCAAGACCAAAAAAGAAAAGGATCAAAGGGAGAATTTAATGTTCTGAGCAAAGTTTCTATCAATATTCCTTTAATCAATGCTATCAATTCCATTCCTAGATAACAAGAAACTTGCAGGGGTGGAGCTGGTCAATATGGGAGAAAATGTTTCGGCGGTACTACAAAAGAAGTTACCTCCAAAATGCAAAGATGGAAGGATGTTCACAATACCTTGTAGAATTGGTGAAAAGAGGTTAGAAGAAAGCTTTATGTGACCTCGGTGCAAGTATTAATGTGATGCCTTGGAATGTATACAAAACTCTTAATCTACAAGTGAGCATAGAGAGAGCCAAACTCAGAGCATTTCCATGGTCTTTAGAAGATTCAGCCAGGAGTTGGTTTCTTAGTCTACTACACAATACAATAACACGAGCCCATATGTCCCTAGCCTTCCTAAACAAATACAGGTAAGCCAGCAAAGTAGGTGCAGTAAGGAAGAATTTGGTGGCCATACAACAGAGGGATGATGAGAATTTTGGTGAATACCATCAGCGCTTCAAGAATCTATAAGAGATTTATCCCATGCACGGAGTTGCCGAACAATCTCTAATACAATATTTCTACGATGGTGTGAGTTTAAGGGACCAGGAGAGGCTGGACTCAGTTGCTGGAGGTACCTTGCAAGACCTGACCCCTACTAGAGCAAGGGCACTCATCCAGATATTGGCAGAGAATTGTTACCAAAATGGTTTAGGAGAGAGAGCCACACCAACGAGCAACATAAAGGTAGCCTCAATTGAACAAAAAATAATTGAAAGTATTTATGTAAGTCAATCACAAGCTCAAATTTAGCCCCAACAAGTAGCTTCTTATGGAGTCTGTAGCCAGCAAAGGCATGCGACGCATGACTGCATCTTGGTGACAAAAACTAAAGAATAGGTGAATGCAGCAATGCAGTATCATCAGCAGCAAGGGAAGTTCAATAGCAACAACAACCCTTACTCGAACTTTTACAATCCAGGGTGGAGAAATCACCCAAATTTTAGCTGGGTTGCTCCACAGAACCAGCAACAACAGGCCCCACAACCATAACAACAGTAGCCGCCCTTAAATCTGTAAAACTTCAAACCGAGACCGCCAGACCAGCCACTGTTGCTAGCACCACAACAGCCTCTACAAATCACCGGTGTCCCTATTGTGGAAACACTAAAGCAATTCATGCAATCTACTCAAGCTAGCATTGAAAACCTAGAAAAGCAGATAGGGCAGTTGTCGGTGAACAAGCAAGATCAGGGAGGACGATTGCCAACAACTACAGTTGACAATCCGAAACATAATGTCAGCGCCATGATGCTAAGGAGTGGAATGGATATTCCTGACATAAATGAATCTTCCCTAGGCCTAGGGAAGAGCCACTCAGAAGAAGAACCATTACCAATAGAACTTGAACAAGAGGCAGAAGTGACGTCAGAAAAATCAATCCAGACAGATGACATCCCAAAAACTCTTGCCCAGAAAGAGCCATAGGCAATCCCTTTACCCTCTCTAGAAAGTTCTAACAAGGCCAAAAAGGTAAGGGAAGAGAAGTCAATCCTTGATATTTTACGAAAAGTAGCTATCAATGTTCCTTTAATTGATATGATTGCTCAAGTACCCAAGTATGCCAAATTTCTTAAAGAACTGTGCACTAATAAAATGAAGCTTGCAGGTATAGAGAGGGTCAATCTAAATGAGAATGTTTTAGCTATTTTTCAGAAAAGCTCCCTAACAAATGCAAAGATAGAGGAACGTTTGTCATTCCTTGCAAGATTGGAGATCAAAGTATAGAGAAAGCGCTATGTGATTTAGGCACTGGAATTAATGTTATGTCACTAACTGTTTTTAATACTTTGAACATTGGGGAACTTAGAGAGACAAGGGTTGTAATTCAATTGGTGGATAGATTGATTATCTATCTTGTAGGTGTTATCAAGGATGTGTTAGTTTAAGTAAATGGCTTTGTTTTTCCTGCAAAATTTTATATTGTAGACATTGACAACGAGCATTCAAAAAAATCCACAAAGGTGCTGCTGGGCAGACCACTTTTAAGAACAACAAGAGCAAAGATCGATATCTTTGGGGGTTGTTTACCGTTAGAATTTAGTGACAAAATCATTAAATTTAATATGTATGATGCTATGAGATTTACTAATGACATTCATAGTGTTAATTTCTTAGACATTATTGATCCTGTTATTAATGATATTTATGAGCCTAATGCTACTAACCCCTTAGATTATGTTTTTAGCAGAAGCATCGATCAGCTAAAGATGACAAAAATGGAGAATGATTTAGAGATCAACGAGGGAATCAAAGAAGCTATTTTTGAACTTGATATTTTTAAACCCTCTACTGATGCTCCTAAGATTTTAGAACTGCCAGAAACTCACAATAGACTTCTCCCTTCAATTTTGCAGGCACTAGATTTGGAGCTGAAAACTTTACTAGATCATCTGAAGTACTTTTTCCTAGGTCTAGGAAAGAGCCTGCCAGTAATTATTTCCAACAAGTTGACAGAATTGGAGGAATAAAGACTTGTGAGGGTACTGAAGGAGCACAGAGAGGCTATTGGATGGACGATAACTGACATTGAGGGGATCTCCCCTTCCATCTGCACACATAAGATCCATCTTGAGGAGGACAACAAGACCATGAGAAACCCCAAAAGGCAGCTAAACCCTCCCATGATGGAAGTAGTAAAGAAAGAGGTTTTGAAACTCTTAGATGCGGGTGTGATTTATCCTATTTCTAATAGTTTTTGGGTAAGTCCCGTGCAGGTTGTGCCCAAGAAAATAGGGATTATGATGGTGGAGAACAGCGACGGTCAACTAGTTCCCACGAGAGTCCAGAATGGATGGCGAATGCGTATAGATTATCGCCACCTCAACACAACCATAAGGAAGGACCATTTTCCACTTCCTTTTATAGATCAAATATTAGAACAACTTTCTGGGAAGACACACTACTGTTGCCTTGATGGATATTCTGGATTCCATCAAATACCCGTTGCTTTAGAGGACCAAGACAAAATGACATTCACTTCTCCTTTTGGGATGTTCGACTATAAGAGAATGCCTTTTGGATTTTGCAACGCACCAGAAACGTTCCAACGTTGCATGGTAACTATTTTTTCTGAGTATGTTGAGAAGGGAATAGAGGTTTTTATGGATGATTTCACGGTTTATGGAAATTCCTTTGATGAATGCTTAGAAAATCTAGAAAAAGTCCTTAAGAGATGTCTTGAAACTAATCTTGTTTTGAATTATGAGAAATTCCATTTCATGGTAGATTAGGGATTAGTTCTAGGACATATTATCTCCCAAAAAGGCATTGAAGTCGATAAAGCAAAAATAGATGTCATATAGTCTTTACCATATCCTATCTGTGTGCGCGAAGTGTGGTCTTTCCTAGGTCATGCAGGATTCTATAGGAGATTTATTAAAGATTTCTCGAAGATCGTTGCATCCATTTGCAAACCGCTGCAGATTTCTCATAGAATTCCAGTTTAGAGAGGATTGCAGATGCGCCTTTGACGAACTCAAACAGAAATTAATCACAGGGCTAGTAATCCAAGTCATGAACTGGGATTTACCATTTGAGATTATGTGTGATGCATCTAACTCTTCTGTAGGGGCTGTTCTTGGACAGAAGGATGGGAAAGATCCTCATGTCATCTATTACACTTCGAGGATGCTGGACGAAGCACAGAAAAATTATACAACCATCGAGAAAGAACGTTTTGCTATTATTTTTGTCTTAGATAAATTTAGATCATATTTACTTGGAACTAAGGTGATTATCTTTTCTGATCATGCAGCTTTGCGTTATCTCTTGACAAAGAAAGAAGCGAAACCAAGGTTGATCAGGTCAATTCTTCTTCTACAAGAGTTTCACATCGAGATCAAAGATAAAAGAGGCAAGGAGAATTTGGTGGCAGATCATTTGAGCAGAATATTGATAAAGAAAGATTCAAAACCAGTTAGAGATGAATTCCCAGACGAGGGCCTTTTCCTAGCCCTAGGGAAGAGACCATGGTACACCAAAATTGCTAACTTCTTAGAAACAGGTAATATAGAAGGTGAGTTTTCTTCCTATGTGAGAGAAAAGATCAGAAGGGATTCTAGGAATTTTGTGTGGGATGATCCCTACATGTGGAACATTGGGAAGGATCAAGTAATCAGACGTTGTGTGCTTGAACATGAGGTACAATCAATTCTGGAATTTTGTCATTCGCATGCATGTGGAGGTCATTTTGGACCGAAACCCACTGCTCTTAAAGTATTATAATCTAAATTTTATTGGCCCTCAATGTTTAAAGACAGTTACTCATTTTACATGAATTGTTCAAGCTGCCAAAGGACAGGCAATATAATTTCTAGGAACACAATGCCATTAAATAACATTTTAACATGTGAAATATTTGATGTTTGGGGAATAGATTTTATGGGGCCTTTTCCTAGGTCTAATGGGAACACATATATCATTCTTGCAGCAGACTATTTGTCAAAGTGGGTCGAAGCTAAAGCCACCATGGCTGATGATGCTAAGAGTGTTGTTAACTTCTTGAAAACTTATGTGTTGAACAGGTTTGGAGTGCCAAGGCCCATCATGAGCTACAAAGGTACTCACTTCTACAATAGGGTAGTTGCTTCCCTATTAAAAAAGTACAACATCACCCACAAAGTTTCCACGACCTACCACCCTCAAACCAATGGTCAAGAAGAAGTCTCCAATAGGGAAATCAAATCCATTCTTGCCAAGACAGTGAACCCGGAGAGGAAGGATTGGAGTCAAAGACTAGATGACGCCCTATGGGCCTAAAGAACGACTTTCAAAACTCCAATAGGAACTACCGCATACAAACTCATTTACGGGAAGTCATGCCATCTGCCAGTAGAGATGGAGCACATAGCCTACTAGGAAATCAAGCAGTGTAACCTGAACATGGAAGGAGCAGGGTTGCATAGGAAGCTGCAAATCCAAGAGTTGGAAGAGCAAAGTGATACGATCTTAGTTGCGTAGGAAACATAATGAGTAATTCCCAATCTAGTTCTAGGTTTGGATTTCGGATGCGGAAGATAAACTCAACAAGTACGAGCTTAGACCTGAAGACAACCTGTGTCAACCAACCTAATCGATTTCAAGTGAGGTTCTTGATTCGATCCCTCGACCTATATTCAACCTGTGAATATTAACCTCGGACAACGACTCAATGGAATGGACTTTTGGGTCTTACTTGGTATCCTAATCGAGTGTCCTAACTCAATAAGGGACAAGGTTCGCGAAGAACAATTGAGAAAACTCTCTGAATTTTATTTGAAAAGATAACGTAAAAACAGAATAATGAAGAGGGTGGCTCCTTTAAATAGGAGAAACCCTAAAATCCTTACATAAAGTTGGACTTTCCTTATAAGTCCTAATCCTACTTGAAATTCTAATTAATTAATTAAAATAAATTCCAAACTAATTTAATTAATTAATAAAATAACTAATTAAAATAGAAAGTCTGAAAGTTTCCATCTTTGACGTAAAACCTGGCAGTTTCGGACGTTGTTACTTCGAGAGGCGGCGTCATTACTTCATGACAGATGACAACCTATTGGAATGGACGTCATCACGTCAGAGGGGGCATCATTACTTCGTGACAGATGACAACCTACTGGAATGAGCGTCATCACATTAGAGGTAGGACGTGATGACGTCGAGAGGAACGTCATTACTTCATAACAGATGACAACCTACTGGAATGGGCATCATGACGACAGAGGTAGGACGTGATGACGTCGAGACGGATGTCATTACTTCATGACAGGGTGTCATGACTTCGTGACAGGTCTTGACCACGAGGAGAGTCACGAGTTGTGGGCTCTTCTCGCGTAGCTCAGCTTCTTCCATGAGTGTCTCGCAATGAAACTCCTTATAGATAATCTGAGAAAGTCTCGCTTGCAACTCCGCGCTCCTCGCTCGAGTCATTGGACCATTCGGTGGCAAAGGCACGCCTGGATTCACGTCATGCCCTCCCTCTTGGAAAGAATTTGCCCTCGAATCTGTACCAGCATCAGGCACAATAGCATCATCAGCATCATCACCTACAACAAACAATGTTAAGTCAGAAACATTGAAAGTGGCACTCACGGAATCATACTCACCAGGCAAGTCAAGTTTGTAGGCGTTGTTGTTGATCTTCGCCATGATCTGGAATGGTCCATCGCCTCTGTTAGACATCTTACCACGACGCTGGACTGGAAACTATTTCCGGCGTAAGTGTAGCCACACCCAATCACCCACATGGAAGGAGGTCGTCATCCTTCCTTCACTCCTCTTGTTCGCCAACTTCTCATTCATTCGCTCTATGTTGTGCTTGGCCTTCTTGTGTAGTTTCTCCACCAAATCTGCCTTCTTTACTCCATCTAAGTTGGAAACATCACTTACAGGCAAAGGGATCAAATCCAAAGGTGTCATAGGGTTAAAACCATACACAAGCTCGAAAGGTGAATAATGAGTAGTAGAATGAATAACACGGTTGTAATCAGATTCAATAAATGGTAAACACTTTACTCATGTAGACACATGCTTACGAACCAATGTGTGCAACAAGGAACCTAGGGTTCGATTCACTACCTCTGTCTGGCCGTCAGTTTACGGATGGTAAGATGCAGAGTAAAGTAGTTTTGTACCAAGACTCTTCCACAAAACACGCCAAAAGTGGCTCAGGAACTTACTATCCCTATCACTGATAATAGATAAGGGTATGCCATGCAAACGTACCACTTCTTTAAAGAACAAGTCAGCAATCGCAATTGCATCATGAGTAGTAGCACACAGAATGAAATGTGTCATCTTAGAAAATCTATCTACTACGACAAAAATACTATCCTTCCCTTGCTGAGAGTTAAGCAAACCCACAACAAAATCCATGGACAAATCGGTCCAAGGGTGGGAAGGTACGGGTAATTCCATGTACTCACCATGACTGGCTACCTTAGATTTAGCCTTTCGGCACACTAAACACCTAGCAAAGACGCGGACTACAACGTGTTTCATATGGGGCCAGTAAAAGTGATCTTTAAGCACATCAAGAGTCTTAGTCACACCAAAGTGACCCATTAAACCACCACTATGTGACTCTTGCACAAATAATTTCCTTAATGAACATACATGAACACACAATCGCTTGCGCTTAAATAAATAACCCTCATGTCTATAAAAGTCAGATTCGGTCCTACTCATGCATGTGTTATATATCTCACCGAAATCAGAATCAGTAGGGTACAATTCAATGATGTGTGCAAAACCAAGCAACTTAGCGCTAAGAGAGGATAGAAGTACATACCTTTGCGATAGCGCATCAGCTACTACATTGTCCTTACCTTGCTTATACTGGATATGATATGGGAAGGACTCAATGAACTCCATCCACGCCGCGTGGCGTCGGTTCAGCTTCCCTTTCCCCTTGAGGTACTTCAAGCTAAGGTCATCCATGTGGACAATGAATTCCCCTGGCATCAAGTAATTTTGCCACACCTCGAGTATGCACACAAAGGCGTAGAGCTCTTATCGTAAGTCGGGTATCGAAGTTGAGCAGCCTTCAACTTCTCACTGAAGTAGGTGCTTCTCCTACATCAGCACAACTCCAATCCCGTGCCCACTCGCATCGCACTCCACTTCAAACGCCTTGTCGAAGTCCGGTAGGGCTAAGACGGGCGCCGAGGATAAGCGGTCTTTGAGCGTTTGAAACGCCTCCTCCTACGGTTGTTCCCACCTGAAAGGCACATTATTTTTAGTTAGCTTATTTAATGGGACAACTATGGTACTAAAATCTTTAACAAACCGCCTATAAAAGCTCACAAGGCCGTGAAACTAGCGCACGTCACTCGAGCTTTTCAGAGTTGGCCACTCCTTAATCACCTTGACCTTCTCCTCGTCAACCTTCACATCTTCTACACTGACAATGAAACCAAGAAAGCTAACTTTCTCTAAAGTGAAAGAACACTTAGTTAGTTTAGCATACAATTGTTGTTCACGCAGTGTAATAAAGACAACTCTAAGATGAGAAACATGCTCATCAATGGATTTGCTGTAAATTAATACATCATCAAAATACACTACAATAAATTTACCAATAAAATGCCTAAGAACATGATTCATTAATCTCATGAAAGTACTAGGGGCATTGGTCAATCCAAACGGCATGACAATCCATTTATAAAGCCTATAATTAGTTTTAAAAGCTATTTTCCATTCATCACCCTCTTTCATGCGAATTTGATGATAACCACTCATTAAATCTATCTTAGAAAATACTTAGCTACCACTCAATTCATCTAACATATCATCCAAATGAGGTATAGGGTGTCGATACTTTACAGTAATTTTATTGATTGCGCGACAGTCAACACATATACGCCAAGTTCTGTCTTTCTTAGAAACTAAGATCACGGGCACGACGCACGGCGATAAGCTCTCCCTCACATAGCCGCGGCTCAGTAACTCATCAACTTGCCTCTGTAATTACTTGGTCTCCTCGGGATTGGTCCTATACGCTGTCTGTTTGGGATAGTTGAACCAGGCACGAAATCGATCTGATGCTCAATTCCGCGAGTCGGTGGCAGCCCTGAAGGCATCTCGTCAGGCATCACATCCTTGAATTCCCGCAAAAGATCAGCAATACCAATATGCATAGAATCCATAGGGTTAGGGTTAGAAGAGTTTAAGCAAAATGATTTAAAACGAAGAAGAATGAGTGGGTGGCTTGTGCCAAAATTGGATTTTTGCAAAATCAGTGCTTGCCTCACTTCTCTCCCTTTGGCGAATACATTCAATTTCTTTTTCTCACTCTCGTCCACTCTTGCATGCTCTCTCTTTTCATGCGGGCTATTTTGCTCACTCTTACTCTTCCCATGCTCGCTCTTTTCATGGGGGTTGTTTTTCGCACACTCTCTCCACATGCTCTCTGTTTTCATGTGAGATTTTTTTCTCTCACTTTCTCTCCTTCTTTTCCACACTCAGCCATCCTTTTTCTCTCTCAAGTCTCTTTGTAATCTCATACTCAGCATATGACTTGATCAACCATTATTGATCCTTAAAAACTTACATCGGTGTCAAAGGTGTAAGGGTGAACTTCTTCCCATCTTTCACTAACTTGTACCGATTATTTCTCCCCTCGTGATCAGCCTCTCTGTCGAATTGCCATGGTCGCCCAAGTAAAATGTGACTTGACTGCATTGGGACGACGTCACAAAGGATTTCATCCTTGTACTTGCCTATGGAGAACTCAACCAACACCTGTTGTGATACTTTAATTCACTACCATCATTCATCCATTGCAACAAGTAAGGCTTCAGGTGTTTCATGGTTGGCAGCCCCAATTTGTGCACCAATAACGTGCTCACATAATTTGTACAACTACCACTATCAATAATCATCAAGCACATCTTCTTATTAACAACACAACGAGTATGAAACAGATTTTCTCGTTGCTCCTCCTCATATACCTCAGTTTTGGGCTGGGTGCTAAGGTTACGCCTAATAACAAGCGCCTATGCACGTGCTGCTATGGTTAGATCATCATCCGAATCATCCTCCTCTTCTCCCTCCTTCACGCTCCCGAAATCATCACACTCTTGATCATCCTCCGACTCTAGGTCCCCATTGTCCCGTATAAGTAAGACTCGCTTATTAGGGCACTCAGTTTGTCTATGACCCCTCCCGCCCGGAACACTTGAAACAAATGATATCCCTAATCGGAACTCTATTGGCTTGAGTGGAAGAAGGATTGTTACCACTGCTATTTCAAGAAGGTGTTTGAGCACTCGCCGCACCCTTGGAATTATAATTATATGGTAGTACCTTAGGTGGTTCTCTTGCAACCTTACTATCTTTAGGCCACTGAGGCTTCTTCCAAGGTGTAGTCCCGAAAGTCTGACTAGAATAGGAGGGTCTCGCCTTCCGTTGCCTCTCTATCTTAATGGCTATATGTAGCATCTCCTCCAAAGTAGTGTAATGTGTAAGTTCCAAAGCATTCCCTATTTCTCAGTTAAGGCTTTGGAGAAACCTTGCCATCGTAGCCTCCTCCTCCTCAACCACTTGCGCTCTAACTAGCTTGATTTCCATCTCATTGAAATACTCTCCTACACTCCTACTACCTTGAGTCATAGTCTGCAATCGCTGATGAAGGTCTCGGTGGAAGTAAGCGGGGATAAATCGTTTCCGCATCAGGGCTGTCATTTGGTCCCATGTCTGAATTGGACCTGCGCCAACCCTTGCCCTTGTTTTATTAAGCTGGTCCCACCAATGAATAGCATATCCACTGAACTCAACTGAAGCCAACTTAATTTTTTTATCCTCTGAGTAATTATTACAAAGAAAAATTGACTCAATCTTCCTCTCCCATGAAAAGTACGCGTCCGGGTCATCCTTGCCCTTGAAGGATGGAATCTTCAACTTGATACTCCCCAAATTAGAGTCCAATCTCTCTTCATTCCTAGGCTGCCGCTCATAAGCTCGGTCACACCTATCATACTCAAACCCATTAGCCTCGCGCTCCTCGTGCCACTAGTCATGAAATGCTTGGTGATCATCTCAGTTAGCATTCCCACGGGGCTCGCGCAAGGGTGCACGTGGATGAGCCGTGTTATCAAGTATAAGTCCAGTCACAAACCTCCTTTCCTCATCTCCTCCCCCAATATAACCCTTGGGTAATCCTCCAAATAAACCCCTATTTTCCTCTTCTTACCGAGGCAAATCATACACATGTCGAGTATTGTTCGGATTAAGGGTTTGGGTGAAGTGATGAAGGGGTACTTCCTCCTTCTTGACGAAAGATTCATTCAACTTACTCTCCAAGGCGTCAAACCTTGTTGTTAGATTCTTAAGGACCGTAGCAAGGTCCGAGTTATCAACTTTCTCCGATTCTTCTAACATTCCTGAAAACTCACAACATGAACAAATGACGTAAAATTTGTTTACTCTCGTGTTTAAACTCTCTATTAAACTCACAAATCACTCACAATTTTCCTGCAAATGTAGTGACTCAAGAGTTTCAAGAAAGCTTCTAAGAAGACACACAAAAACAACTAGCTTTAAAACAATTTGGACGTAAGGTACTCGAGTAATTGCAAAGATCAATAAATTAAACAAGTATGCTACTGGAGTAGAGTTCAATATATAGGAATCAAGAAAAGGCTCAAGTAGACTCGAAACAAATAAGATAATTCGCAAGTTCGCGAATGGCAGTGTGTGCGATTTTAAAGTCTACAATTTGCAACTTCAATATCTTTTGTTTCCTCCCACCAAATCGAGTAATTCTTTCTGTAATCGTTCCAGAATTCCTGCTAATATTTTGTATTTTGTTTCTTTTGATTTGAATATATATATATATTTTTTTACTCTGGGAACGAAACTAAATAACAATTAATTTAAAGACTCTTTTTGGGATTTTTGACAGTTTTTAATGGGAATTAAAGACTCACAAATTGCAACCATAATTTGTTTGACAAGACGCACACAAACAAGATCTAGAACCCTAGATTGACTTGACTAAGGAGATTGATTTTAGATCGGGGCAGAAGAAGAATCAATCTCAACAAAGAAAACTAGAAACGTAAAGATAGATACCAAACCTTCGAACGCCTTTACTCCGCTACCAACTGATACGATCATAGTTGCGTAGGAAACGTAATGAGTAATTCCCAATCTAGTTTTAGGCTTGGATTTTGGATATGGAAGATAAACTTAACAAGTACGAGCTTAGACCTGAAGACAACCTATGTCAACCAACCTAATCGATTTCAAGTGAGGTTCTTGATTCAATCCCTCGACCTATAGTCAACCTGTGAATATCAACCTCGAGCGACGACTCAATGGAATGGACTTTTGGGTTTTACTTACTATCCTAATCGAGTGTCCAGACTCAATGAGGGACAAGGTTCACAAAGAACAATTGAGAAAACTCTCTGAATTTTATTTGAATAGATAACGTAAAAAAAGAATAATGAAGAGGGTGGCTCCTTTAAATAGGAGAAACCCTAAAATCCTTACATAAAGTTGGACTTTCCCTATAAGTCCTAATCCTACTTGAAATTCTAATTAATTAATTAAAATAAATCCTGATAACAATTGAGACAATGCCAAGGACATTGCAGTAATTATGATCCTTAACGAGGGCAGAATCCTGTAAGCCTTATCAGACATCTAAGCTATCACCACTGGATTACGAGGTGTTCTACGGGATGGTCGACATCAGCTGGGGGGGGGGGGGGGGGACGTCTCACGCGTCTCTGGGCGCACGGCATCGTCCCATCCCGGGGGATCCGCGGAGTTATCGCCCCCGACATCACCATGGGTATCGCCCCCGGCACCCTCCTCAAAGGTATCACCCCGACATCACCATGGGTATCGCCCCTGGCACCCTCCTCAGAGGTATCACCCCGACGTCACCATGGGTATGGCCTCCGGCACCCTCCTCAGAGGTACCGCCCATGACGTCACCCCTAGGTATCGCTCGTGACGTCGGCCAGAGTGCTATCTTTCTGTATACCCCCTCGTTACTCAGGTATCGCCCCCAGCGGCCTATTAATACCTCGTTGATTTTAAAACAAAGGTAGGACAAAAATTACCAACTAGAACCTCTGCTATTTCTGAACCGCTTACTGACTTAAGCATCGGAGTGTCTACGCCGGAGCCCCCCTCCGGCGCTTTGCAGGTGGATCCGACGTCAACTACAGCAACTCTGACCAACAGTAGTCATCATCCTGATCATCTCGAAGGTCGAATCTTATCAAATTGGTGCTTTCATTGAGAGCCTTGGTATATTAAGTGAGCGTCCTTAATAGCCAAGCTCTGTTTTACCCAGAGATCGGAGCGATCATGACTTCTGAATCGGAGCCGACGCGACCCTCATCCTCTAGTCTCCCTTTTTCAATTCGTACACAGTTATTCCCTTTTGCTACTGCTGATCTTTCTGTGACAGCGCAACAAATCAGTCTAGAATCCCTGGGTCTGTTGACCAGGTCGGCAGGGGAAGCCCTCTCCTCGCAAACGACCGTTTCGTTATCCCAGATGGCGGGATCTAGCTTTTCTACTCCTCCTCCAAGGGGATTTGTGTTAAACAGTACAGAACACCCTTTTGCGAGTGAAATAGCGGCCCTTCGTTCTCGGTTGGACTATTTGACTGAAATGGCCGCCAGAATCACACCTGAGATTTCTAGATCGAGCGTCCCTCCCCGTGTCATGTTCACGTTGTCTATTGTCACCGAGCGGACCTTGTTGATAAGGTTCCTATATGGAAAACCTTCCAATGGATGGATCGTTGCTCAACGACAAGGATTTGAATGCAGAAAACTAACTCGTTGGAAACTCCAACCCTCCTAAGTGCAATACTTAGGCAACCTGGATGAAATCCTTCAAGGATCTTCAATAGAACTCTGACACTCCTAGGTGCAATATCTAGACAACCCAGACAAAACTAAGGAATAGAGTGATAGACTTCGTGCTTTACTTGCAACTATATGCGGCTTATCAAACCGGATGTAGGACAAGGATGTTGAGAGATCAAAAGAAGAAGACTCTTCTGGTTTTGTTTATCAAATAACATCTAAGGAAATAACAATAGCAGCGGCATGCTCTTTATAAGGAAAGAGATGCGCAAAACCCTAATTAGGAAGTTCACTTGCGCTTAACTACTTAAAAGCGCTCCTAATTAACTAAAATAAAATCCACCTGGATAAATAAAGTCAAACAACTTAAAATAAAGTCAAGCCAAAGACCTGGATGAGTTGAAGGTCGGTCAAAATGACCAAAGACTCGGATGGGATCTGTTGGCAGCCCGTTGGGCTTTATTCCTGCGCAGTCGAAGGAGAAAAAGGCGTTCTCTCAAATCCCTTGGGCGACTTGGATGAAAATTGGACAGGATACTCAAAAGACATGTATCTAACAATTGTCAGAAGATTTCTCGAAGAAATATTCATCGATCGTCAAAAGGCTCGAAGGTTGCTTTCGCTGGCAGTATGATACTTTGAGGTGATGCGTTCTCTCTAACCCCTAGTGCGATTGGGCTGAAACTTGGCAAGGGCTCTCTTGGTGAATTATAAATAACTTCTGTCTTGCCAGAATCTTTCTTACATCAAAGTTTGGGCTAGAGGTCCGACTGGGCCCAAGGTGGCCTCGGTGCGGGCTCGGGTGCAGCGCATACGAGCAAGACAAGGCGTGGCTGGGGTGCGCGCAGGATGGCTGACTCTAGTGAGGCTTCGGCCTTCAGCTCCACATGGATCAGAGAGCTTAGCCTCGCTTGCAGGGTCCTCGCGTGCGAACGTGTGATGGCTCTTGCGGGTGGCAAGGGCACGGATGCGGCAGGTGCGGCTGGGCTCCTACTCAGGCTCGTATCATCCCCTCCCTCCTCAGATGGATTTGTCCTCAAATCCAGATCAGTGTCGGTTTCATCACCTATTTCAAACAGATGCAAATCAGTAATATTAAAAGTGCCATGTACCGAACCATACTCACTAGGTAGATCCAAACGATAGGCATTATCGTTGATCTTCTCAACCACTTGGAATGGTCCATCTCCTCATGGGGAAAGTTTCCCGCGTCTCTTCTCAGGGAAATGCTCACGTCTTAGGTGTAACCACACCCAATCTCCTACCTGAAAAGAAACAATCTTTCGGCCCTCATTGCGCTTGCGCACAAGGCGTTCGTTAGCCTTCTCAATATTCTGCATGGCCTTAGCGTGCATTTGTTGGACAAGGTCCGCACGCTGCTGTCCATCTAAACTAGCTACATCACTCAAAGTTAGAGGTGTTAAATCAAGTGGAGTAATAGGATTAAAACCGTAAACAACCTCAAATGGAGAACAATTTGTAGTAGAGTGTCGGTTATATGCAAATTCTACAAAGGGTAAGTGATCCGTCCACTTGGACGTGTGCTTTGTGACTAGTGTGCACAGTAGTGACCCTAGCGTTCGATTAACCACCTTGGTTTGACCGTCCGTCTGAGGATGACAAGATGTAGAATACAACAACTTAGTCCCTAAGCGACTCCACAAAATTCGCCAAAAATGGCTCAAGAATTTACCATCACAATCACTTACAATACTAACTGGCATCCCATGGAGGCGGACTACCTCCCTAAAATAAATCTTAGCAACTTTAGATGCGTCGTGAGTGCTTTTGCATGGCAAAAAGTGTGCCATCTTTGAACATCGGTCGACTACAACAAAGATGCTATCATGGCCGTCCCACAACTTAGGCAAGCCGACTACAAAGTTCATAGACACGTCGGTCCATGGGTGGGATGGTATGGGCAGTGGCATATAGGCTCATGGTTAGACGCATGCGATTTTTCCTTTTGGCAAACAAGGCATCTAGCGACTACACGAATGGCATCACGTTTCATTTTAGGCCAATAAAAATGTACTTTCAACAAGTCAAAAATTTTAGTAACACCAAAATGACCCATGAGACCGCCACTATGCGACTCATGCACAAGTAAATCACGCAAGGAACAAATAGGAATACATAGGCATTTCTGCCTAAACAAATATCCATCATGCGTAAAATATTTTACATCAGCTTGTGCATCACAGGTTTTATAAATTTCACTAAAATCTGCATCTTCAGCATACATAGGAATTATCTGTGCAAACCCTAGGAATTTTATGGATAGTGAAGAGATCAAGGCATACCTGCCGGACAAGGCGTCGGCCATGACGTTGTCCTTTCCTTCCTTATACTTGATGTGGTATGGAAAAGCCTCTAAAAATTCCAACCACTCTGCATGCCTTCGGTTGAGCTTGCTCTGGCCCTTCAGGTACTTGAGGCTGAGGTGATCCGTATGTACCATGAATTCCCTCGGCATAAGGTAGTGCTGCCAAACCTCAAACGCGCGCACCAAGGCGTACAACTCCTTGTCATACGTAGGGTAGCGCAACTGGGCATCCTTGAGCTTCTCACTGAAGAAGGCAATGGCTCACTTCTCTTGCATCAGCACGGCTCCTATCCCTATACCGCTTGCGTCGCACTCGAGCTCAAAGGGCTTGTCGAAGTCCGGCAAGGCAAGGACAGACGCGTTGGACAGTCGGTCCTTGAGCGCTTGGAAAGCAGCCTCCTGTGTCTCGATCCACCTGAAAAGAACATTTTTCTTTGTTAGTTCATTAAGTGGTGCAGCCAAAGAACTAAAATCACGAATGAACCGTCTGTAAAAGCTTGCTAATCCGTGGAAGGAACGGATGTCGCTTGCTGATTTTGGAGTTGGCCATTCGCGGATCGCTCGGATCTTCTCCTCATCAACCTTCACCCCCTCTCGGCCTACAATAAAACCTAAGAAAGAAACTTGTTCTAAAGCAAAAGAACATTTTGAAGGTTTAGCAAATAATTTCTCTTGGCGTAAGGTTAGGAAAACTTCTCTTAAGTGTGCAACATGTTCATCAACACATTTAGAGTAGACTAAGATGTCATCAAAGTAAACAACTATGAATCTGCCTATGAAGTGCCTAAGAACATGATTCATTAGACGCATGAATGTGCTTGGCGCATTGGTTAAGCCAAACGGCATGACTAACCATTCGTATAGTCCATATTTAGTTTTAAATGCCGTTTTCCATTCATCACCCTCTAGCATCCTAATCTGATGGTACCCACTCATTAAGTCAATTTTAGAGAACATAATGCTACCACTAAGTTCGTCTAACATGTCATCTAAACGTGGGATGGGGTGGCGATACTTTACCGTAATTTTGTTGACTGCGCGGCAGTCAACACACATCCTCCAAGAGCCGTCCTTCTTCGGCACAAGGATGACAGGAACAACACACAGTGAGAGGCTCTCTCTCACGTAGCCTTTGGACAGTAGCTCGTCCACTTGGCGTTGCAACTCCTTGGTCTCCTCGGGGTTGCTGCGGTACGCCGGTCGGTTAGGTATTGACGAACCCGGCACAAAGTCTATGCGGTGCTCAATACCGCTGATAGGGGGCAGTCCTGGCGGCATCTCCTCGAGCAGCACGTCCTCAAATTCCTGCAAAAGAGCTTTAAAACAAGGGAGTAAGGACTCCGTAGGGTTAGGGTTAGAGGCGTTCAAGGAGAACGACCTAAAACGGACAAGAATGAGAAGAAAAAATGAGTCCGAGGACTTTTGAACCGTCAATGCTTGCCTCACATGCCTCACTTTTGCGAATATGTTTAATTTTAACGTGTGCTCTCTATTTTCACACGGGCTATTTTTATTCCCCTTTTTCCCATTCGCAACTCTCTTCTCACTTTTATTTTTCTCTAACCCAAGCTCATTCTTTTCTCGGGGGCTGTTTTCACTCTCAATTCTTTTCTCTCCCCATGGCCGAGATAACTCAAACTCGGCACTAGATTTTTCAAGCCACAACTGGTCCTCCAAGACCTCCTTCATGTTTAGTGGCGCTAGGGTGTATTTGACACCATCTTTCTCCAATCGGTACTTGTTGTTTCGCCCTTCATGGTTGGCGTTTCGGTCGAATTGCCAAGGCCTTCCTAACAACACGTGGCTGGCGTGCATAGGCACTACATCAAATAGGATCTTGTCCTTATATCTCCCTATGGAAAACGAGATCAACACTTGCTTGGTAACCTTCAAAGTGTTGCCGTCATTCATCCAAGACAAGGTGTACGACTTTGGATGTTTAACGACGGATAAACCAAGCCTGTGAACCAAAAGTGTGCTAGCACAGTTAGCACAACTGCCATTATCAATAATCACTGAACATAACTTGGTTGCTATGATGCAACGAGTGTGAAAAAGGTTGTCGCGCTGCTCCTCATCGCAAACTTCTATTTTTGGCGCGGCACTCAAGTTGCGCCGAATAACATAATTAGTCGATATGGGCATTCACTCTTCTCCGTCACTCTCTTCTTCAGCCTCACTCTCCTCTTCGGCCTCTTCTTCATCCACTTCTCTGTCCTCTTCGGATTATAGGTCACCATTACCCCGAAGGACTATCACTCGCCGATTCGGACATTCCCTTTGCATATGGCCACGACAATTGCACTTAAAACAAACAATATCCCGTGATGGTTGGCGGTCAGTGGTTTGGGGTTTTTGGGCAGTAGGTTTTGTGGTAAGAGGTGTGGTGTTTGGGCCTTTAGGGTTGTAGGTTGGGGGTATCACTTTTGGTGGTGTTTTGGTGAATTTGGTGGGACTGTTCCAAGGTTTCTTCCAAGGTGTTGGCTTCGGGTTTTAGGCAGTAATTGGGGTGGTGTTTGGGCTGCGGAACCTCTTCTGTTTCTCCACCATAATAGCAAGTTGAAGGAGGTCCTCTATGGTTCGATATTGCATGACCTCAACGGCATTAGAAATTTCTCGGTTCAACCCACTCAAGAATCGTGCCATGGTGGCCTCTTCGATCTCTACCGATTGCAATCGTGCCATGGCCATCTCCATCTCGTTGTAATACTCATTTACACTCTTTGACCCTTGGTTAAGGGTCTGCAATTTTGCATGAAGACTTCGGTGGAAATATCGGGGAACAAATCGTTCCTTCATGACCCTAATCATCTCATCCCAAGTGTCAATCAGACCCGCGCCTACTCTTTGCCTAGTGATGTGCAACTGATCCCACCAATGGGCAGCATACCCAAAGAACTCTACAGAGGCAATCCTAACCTTCTTCTCTTCTGAGTAATTGTGGCATAATAAAATTGCCCTCATCTTGCGTTCCCAAGTAAAGAACGCTTCTGGATCTTCTTTCCCTTCGAATGCGGGAACCTTAAGTTTAATTCCCATTAGGCGCTCCTCACCTCCGCCCTCTATTCTAGGCTGTCTCGGTGGAGGTCTCCTCTGTATAGGTCTTTCCTCCTCCTCCTCATACTCATGCTCCTCCTCGTACCCATCAGGATTGGGTTTGGGATCATCCTCCTCATGGTCCTCCTCTCAGCGAGGTACATTCCTAGTCACCCTCCTATCGCTTCGGCCATTAGGGTTATATCCATCTCCGGATGGTGCCATGCCATAGGCGTGTGGTGAACTCTTAGGGTTTAGGACTTGATGGAACTGAGTGGGGTTCTGTTTTGCAGCGTTGGCAGCCGCTTCCTTTTCCATTTCCATCTCTATTCGCCATGTATCTATTGCGTCAAATCTCTGGTTGAGATTGCGCAACAATGTGAGCACCTCTTCGTTCGTCCCTGTGCTTCTAGCCGAATGGCCTGACATCTGAAATCACAAACAACCAATAAAGAACAAGCGTAAAATTGTCCTATCTAAGCACTCCCTCATGTGTTTAAACCCTCGTGTTTAATCACTCTAATGCTCTCACAAATCTCTCAACGAAAATTCTCCTTCAATCAATCCATGATCCGTAGACTCAAAGAATGTCAAAAGAAAAGCTTCCAATAATTTGCAAGGACAACTCAAGCATAGAAAGAATATAGATGGGATATAATTGAAGATTACTTTGTCAACTAATCAATCAATTATAGCACAGAATAGATAGGTCATGTATCACAAGAGCTCAAAGAAAGACAAGATATTTGAACTAGTTCGGATTTGTTTTAGAACCAGGTTACTAAGTGTCCGATTTGTTTCTTTGATAACTTTTGATTTACAACTCCGTTTTCTATGATTCTTGTTGCGTTGGAACACTCTTTTCTTACTGATTTTGATTCTGTGTTGATCGCAAGGTTCCTCTTTTCTTAACACACTGAAAATTTTGAATTTCGCTTCTGTTCTGTTTTTGTGCGAATTTGTGTTCTTTCTTTTTGTTTTTTTTGTTTTTTTAACTAGAAATTGCAAATACTGGAAACAAAATAAACCGACACTTTGTGAGACTTTATTTTCTGTTTTCTGACTCAAAGAAGATAGCAAATCAAAGGGCTTGATTTGTTACCTAAACAGACGCAACTAGATACTAGTTTTGACTCAATAACACAAACGGGAAACAAAACAAGATTGGTATAGATTTGGCTAAGGAAATCAAGGAAACCAATCTCAACAAACAAAAACAATAATTAAAAGGATAGATACCTATTCGGTGAGAAGCCTTTGCTCCGCTACCAGCTGATAAGGTTCCTATATGGAAAACCTTCCAATGGATGGATTGTTGCTCAGCGACAAGGATTTGAATGCGGAAAACTAACTCGTCGGAAACTACAACTCTCCTAAGTGCAATACTTAGGCAACCTAGACGAAATCCTTCAAGGATCTTCAATAGAACTCTGACCCTCCTAGGTGCAATACCTAGACAACTGATGCGATCCTGCCTAGGGTAAGTAAGCCGGATTACATATGGAGCTTATGGAGGATCTAGCCAAGCGAATCATCTAGCACACACATGACCACAAAGAGGGAAATAACAAGATATAGAGATGCAGCGGAGAAAGAGACACAAAAGAGCGATGGAAAGATGAGAGTTACCGGGGAATTAGAAGATAGATGGAGGGAACGGAGATGAGCACACACGGAGTAGCGAAAATCACACGAACGATTGCTTGATCAAGATATAATCCGAGGGCCAAGTTGGGACTCGTTTCTATGGATGATCAAACAAGAAAAATATATATTTCATTCACACAAATCGTCAACACAATTACAAGCTTTGATTTCCCGGAGAGAGATCGGGAGGAGTAATCTCAAACTCAAGCGATCCCTCTCAAGGAATTAAAATGATGAGCTCAAGGCTTAGGTGATATGAGGAAGGAGTAATCTCACTTTACAAAATATCACTCCAAGTCTAAAACTTCCTAAAAGAAATGAGACAAGAGCTATTTATACAAGTAAGCAAAAAGGCAACAAATCCGACGCTAACGTGATTCACGGTTAGGCCTAACCGTGATCACGTTAGCCAAACTCACTATCGTGATTCACGTTAAGGACTAAACGTGATCACGCTTGGCACAACTCCTACCGTGATTCACGGTTAGAACGAACCGTGATCACGGTAAGGCACCCAAGGATCAGCTCCCA